>BQNB010145180.1:0-14908 GCA_026074375.1 Tanacetum coccineum
TCATTACTAGGGCAAAATTCCTCCCTAGTCAAAGTCTTAAAGTCTTCCCAAGACATACCTACAGCGGCCTCTCTTCCTCATGTGTGGATTTGAGAATTCCACCACTTGAGAGCCTTACTAACAAATGAACCAGCAGTGTACTTCACTTTCTGACTATCCCTACATCCACTCATATCCTGAACTGACTCTATCTTCTTAATCCAACGGGTATATGCTATAGCACCTCCCTTACCATCATACTCCTTAGGGTTACAAGCTAAGAACTCCTTATAGGTACAACCCTTACTAATATCACCCCGGATGTTGTCATTGACGGCATCACCATTTTGATTCCTGCCATTTCCTTGACCTCTACCTTGGTCACCTACTTGGGCTACAATAGTGGGAAGTAAATTCTACAACTGCTGTGCAATGATGGTGGAGAAGTCGGAGACTCCGTTAACACCATCATTCACCTCACTACCCTAACCACCTACTTGGCCATCTTGACCATTAATCCTACCATCACCCTAATCACTAGAACAACCTCTAGTCCTACCACCGCCTCTACCGGCTCGTCCACCTGTTCCCCCTCCTTGTGATGCGGTAGCAGGTCGTCCAGCACTTCGAGTCGTCATCGTTGGCGGCATTATCTACACAAGAGAGAACATGGGCACCGTTAGGTAGGCGGGACGGTCAACACGTATAAGATAACTTAGTATACTATACTACGCCTACTACGGTCCTAAGGCGTCAACACCGATTTGTGTGAACGAAAATGCTAAATACGCTTGAGTCGTGATGCATTTATAACTACGTTGGCCACCGCATTTATACACGTATCCTTTCCGAGTGGTACTTAGTATTAGGCTTACACATTTTAAATGAATGACTTAACTAATGCTATACCCTATATCCACATAAGCACGTATAAGCGAAACACCGCACACATAGATCCTATAATGCAACTATATGAAGGTTCCTAGGTTATAGTCTACGCCAAACCACCTAGTTCTCTATAACCTTGACTCTGATTACCATTTTTGTCACACCCCGTCAGCGGCGGAAACACAGGAATGTAACATAATGATCAATCACAACACAAGATACAAAATAGAGAAAACTAAAATGCACTAATAAAAAGTATCATGATGACCATCAACCTTAATACAACCTTGAGTGATGTCCCAAATCAAGAACACAACACATGGTCGCCAATTATTACATCCAAAAGCCCATACAGGGGTTCATACAATCTCAACTCTAAGACCTCGAGAAATGAAATTCATAACATACATCAAAAGCAAGACTTCTCAAACAAGACTCCTACGAGATTCTCTAAAAGTCTGCTACAGGCATCACAACTTATCGATCATTAACTTTACCTAAAAATGATACTCAAAAACGTCAACAATAATGTTGGTGAGCTCGTAGGTTTGACCTTAAACCTAGTTGTTGTGCCAATATCCCAAATAGTTGGACAATTCTACTATATGACAATGAATATATGCAATCAATCACAACCTATGACTTAGCATCCTCGCTAATCATGTATCAAGACCTATCATCCCCGCTAGTCTTATCACCAGCGTGTACCACCACTCTTAGGGTCGTAACCCCGAATGACATACCACACCTAAAGCCTACCAGCTGGAGCTATTTAGGGTGAAGAACCACACAGAAAAATCATACAGCATATCGTACCAACACATATTATTCACATAGCAGTCATAAGCACATTAATTATCCCAAAAAAAACACATTTCACACAATTCAAAAAACAGTTCAAACACATTTGAGTATCATTTTCCCCCAACGGAAAAGATTTAAAAAAATAGGGCTACGAGAACTCACCTCAAGCAAGTCTTTATCAACCAAATCTCAATCACACAAGCAAATGCAACGACGTCCGCACATGACCTAGTCCAGTTAATGTCCCATTTTAATCATTCGTTTCCAAAGCAGTTCTCAGGTATGATGCATAGGGATTAGATGCTTGTTGTCCGGTTATCTTAAAAGTTTTAGTGGTGTGATGGTTGACGACTTAACTTTAAAAATACTATATCAAACCCATATCTTAATACAATATACTTATACTATTTACGTAAAATAGTTAAGCAATATAAGTAAATATTTATAATAATTAATTATAAATATATTCCGATAAGTCAATTCGGTACACTTAGTTACCATAAATATATCCTTTATACTATACGAAAAGAAACGTTTATGTTCGCTAAATATTTTAGAAAAGTTTGGAGAAAAACTATATTTTTCTTCTTTTAGTAGACTTATTAAAATAATAAAATAATAATATTTTATTATTAAAATTAAAAATCACGTTTTAAGTAAAAATCTAAGTGTAAACTTTTTACGAAATTTCGGCATGACCCGTACGTATATATGACGTTTCCCAAAGTTTTTATACCTTACTTTCAAACATTTTTCACAATTTAACCCTTTTCGACAAAACCTCAAAATCATATTTCGCCACGTTTTCCAATTCATATTTACCCCAAAACAACCTCCAAATACATTTCATAATCACATCTCACCTTTCAAAAGTTCGCCAAAATCCTTAAAACAACAATTTAAAGCATATTAGGCTTTAAGGCCCAATAAGGGTCCATTACGGTTTTTATATATCCAATATACGTTCTAAGCTCAAAACTAAGGCTCATTAGTAAGTATAAGTCCAATATAATAAATAACCAATAACTCCGGTCACATTAAGCATGAGCCCAAAGTACTAGCAAATATATATATCAAGCTTAAAAATAAGCTAATAAACTACGTATCGTATTTGATTACCACCATAAGATATAATAATAATCAACAAAAATACGATATACTAGAGAAATAACCAAAAACACTTTCCTTGAAACCCTTAAAATTTCTGTGAGCTTATAAGCAAAAAATAAACCCATTCGAACCTATAGATAAGCCAAAATAAGCCATATACCAAATAAGCTACATAGAAAATATATGTTTTTCAACCATCATGGCCACAATATCAAACCTAACAAAATCTTATCCTTGTTTCATTTTATTCGAACCCCAAACGCACCCTAAGCAACCCTTTTTAAACTTTTCGCTTTCGATTTTAAACGATCAGGTCGTACAACTAACATCTATGCATCATTAACTATACAAACGAACATGTTAAATTTAAATTTGAAAAACTTACAAAAATGAACTTCAAAATAAATTTCGACGCGAATCAGACAACCCAAACGTTGTTTTAATGAATACCCGAACACTTGAATCAACCCAAAAATACTCTAACTCACCACGTTCTTGATCAAAGTTGAAAGATTTATGTGTTTGTGTGTTGTGGAGTTCGGACGAACACACACTAGTGTGTGCGTGTTTTTTTGTAATGAAATAAATGAATGAGAATGTTGGTGGAAGGGATATTAGTACTAAGCATGTTTAAACATCTTTTCTAGAAAATAGCCATCTTGACTCCTAGGCTCTTACTCATTCGATTTTGGAATCCAAGAGGGGTTCGGGTCTTTCTTTTCGTGTCGGAATCACTTAAAAACTCATAAAACTTGATCGTAAATTTTTTTCCAAAGTTAATTAACATTTTTATTCATCTTAAAAATACTTTTCCAATAACTTAGAGTATTTACTTGACATGTTTCCATTTTTAACCTCCCAAAAACTCATTTAGACATTAACGGACGTGTCGGGACTCGTTTTTGGCATTTTTCAAGAATTCACGGGTCAACCACCCGGAACATCCATAACATAATAATATCCTCTAAAAAGGATTATTATACACAATAAACCATGAAACATTCTCGAATCTTATAATTTCACTACCGTCAACACGGTATAAATTCTGAATAGACTGACAATCGTCAAATAGTCAAAGGACTAAATTAGAATATTCAAAACACAAATAGGACAAGGGTCACAGTAGTGCTCACTAGTTTTGACAATATCTAACTAACGGACGTATACCATGTCGGATTTGGATGTTGCGGGTTGAACATCTACACGGGCACATTATTGGCATTAAATTGCAAGTACATACATGTTGTAGCTTCAGTGTCATGAGCTTAGTGCATTCATAATTACTTTTGTGATATTGTATGTGTTACATTATTGCGCACTTAAAATCTTGTGGTTCTACTTTATACATTACTTAAACCTGTGAATTCACCAACTTTATGTTGATGTTTTAAAGCATGTTTTTCTTAGGTTGATAAGAGCATAAGAACGTGGATACATGGGGGTCATCATTTTGGAGTTATATTGCAATAGAGATTTATATGCATTACATTTTGAGGATATTTGTTATGTATCAAAATCTTTACTTTTCATGGATGAACAATTTGAACTTAAAGCTTTTGTAACAACATTTCAGTTAAACCTAATGTATCATCTTTAAACGACTCATTTAGAGGTCGTTCTCATATCTTGTGCTATTAATCTATGAAGTAACACTCCTGGATCTTTATTCTGATGCGACCCAATTTGGGGTTGTTACAGTTAGTGCAGCCAGTCCGCCAAGTTGGCACAAGTCAGCCCATTAGGTATCAGATTGTCAGTCCGGCCCAACAGTAATAGCTGCTCCTCTCGGGTAAGTAGGACCCACGGGTACCCTGGGACAGGAGACCATACTTCCTCGTGTATTCAATGCAGGGACACTTCATGATCCCGCTACTCACGCTTGGAACATAGACACAGGTGCGAGCTCTCATCTTAATAGTTCGGTTACTAATCTTAATGATGTCTTTAATACGTGTATATATCCATCTATCTCGGTTGTTGACTAACATTCTATTCCTGTCACTAATATGGGCCATAGTATTTTTCCATCTCTAATTAGATCTCTTCACCTAAACAACATTCTTATTACTCCCTATATTGTCAAAAATTTAATACATGTTCGTCTGTTTGTTCGGGATAATAATTGCATTGTTGAATTTGAATCGTTTGGTTTTTATGTTAAGGATTTCATGACTCGTTAGGTTCTACTCCGATGTGACAGCACGGGGGATCTCTATCCGGTCAAAACTCCATCTCCGAATCCTCATGCTTTTCTTGTTAGTCAGCATACATGGCACCAGCGACTTAGACATCCATGAAGTGAAGTGTTACATCGTCTTGTTTCTAATAATTTTATTTCATGTAATAAGGAGAAACATCTCGTTCTTTGTCATGCTTGTTAGGTTGGCAAACACATGAGGCTTCCATTTGCTAGTTTTGATACTGTCGTTAATTCGTGTTTATATTATTCACTCGGATGTGTGGACTTCACCTATTCCAAGTCTTTCAGGTTATAAATACTATGTCTTGTTTTTGGATCATTATTTAATAAGCCTGATGTCTTGTCTAAATTTATCTTATTTCGTAGTTATACTCATACTCAGTTTAAGTGTGAAATTCGGTCATTTCAGTGTGATCATGACGGTGAATTCGACAACCACAACTTACATAAACTATTTGCTGACAATGGCATTCAGTTTCGTTTCTCATGTCCACAAACCTCTCAACAAAATAGTAAATTCGAACGCATGGTTCGCACTATTAATAATCTCATTCGAACTTTACTTTTCAAGCCAATCTTCTACCAACAATTTGGGTCGAAGCTCTTAATATGGCCGTTCACTTAATAAATATTTTGCCCTCCACTGCTATTGCCAACGACATCCCTTATACCCGTATGTTTGGCAAAAACTCATACTATATCCATTTACGTTCTTTTGGGTGTTTATGTTACCCTCAACGTTATCCAAATCGTAAACTTAAGCCACGCGCCACACCCGACATACTTTTGGGACATGCTTCGAATCATCGTGGATATCGTTGCTTCGATTTAAAAACAAATAAAATTATTCTCTCCTACCATGTTACCTTTGATGAAACTGTTTTTTTAATATGGCACCGTTACACCCATTTCTGCACCTACTTACAAGTTTTTGGACGACTTACCCGATATCATTCCTCCAATTATCCCAACTTTCACAATGCATAATATACCAAATGATAACAATATTGGTACCTGCATACTATTATTCCGCACTTCCAATACATGTTACCACCGTGGGCCGAATGTGATTTAGGGCCCAATGTTGACCTGTCCAAGCCACCGTAATGAGCGCGCGAGTTATCTTCAACCAAGTTGCTGAGGTGTGGACCTTCAACATGCACAGCCCAAGAACAACCTCATGCGGCCCAAAATACTATTGTACCATCACAAAATACCACAGCTCAAACCATCAACCCGAACCCCGCCTCGGTTCATCCCATAGTTACACGCTTTTATGTCAGGACTAATCGTCCTACTTAACGTTTCACTTTACATGTGTCTTCGGTTTCACCTTTACCAAAAAATTATCATGATGAGTTTAGTGATCCAAATTGGCAATTTTTATGCGTGATGAATATAATGCACTTATTAAAAATAGAGCTTGGATATTAGTACCTCGACCAACGGACACCAACATTGTTTGTTGTATGTGGCTTTTTCGTCATAAATACTTAGCAGATGGCATGCTCAGTCGCTACAAGGCTCGTCTTGTGGCGAATGGTAGTACACAGTTAGAGGGGGTTGATGTTGATGTGACCTTTAGTCCGGTTGTTAAACCTGTCACCATTCGGACTATTCTTAGTTTGGCTGTTTCTCGACATTGGCCGATTCATCAGCTTGATGTCAAGAATGATTTCTTACATGGTGATCTATATGAGACAGTTTATATGCATAAGCCACCAGGGTTTTAGGACTCTACACACCCTGATTATGTGTGTTTATTATAGCAGTCTCTCTATGGGCTCAAACAAGCCCCTAGAGCTTGGTTTCAGCGGTTTGCTTCTTATATCACTCGTGTTGGTTTTCACTCTAGTCGATGTGACTCATCTTTATTTATATACATGCATGGGATGGATAATGCTTACTTATTATTATATGTTGATGATATTGTGCTCATAGCTTCTTCTCAGACTTTGTTACAGCAGCTTATTGCTTCATTACATCAGGAGTTCTCTATGACAGATCTGGGTTCTCTTAATTATTTTTTGGGTATTTCTGTTAAACGGGATTCTTCTGGCATGTTTTTATCTTAAAGGAAATATGCTATTGAGATTCTTGAGAGGGTGCATATGGTTAATTGTAATCCCAGTCGGACTCCGGTTGATACTGAGTCTAAGCTAGGCAACGCTGGTGATCTGGTCTCTGATCCAACTCGCTATCGGAGTCTCGCAGGTTCTCTTAAGTATCTTACTTTTACTCGCCCAGGTATTTCCTATGCGGTTCAGTAGATTTGTCTATATATCCATGATCCTCAGGAGCCTAATTTCTCGGCTCTTAAACGGATTTTACGGTATGTTCGTGGTACTTTGGCTTATGGGTTACAGTTATTTGCATCATCTACTACCTCATTGGTTGCATATTTGGACGTGAATTAGGCAGGTTGTCCTACTACTAGGAGATCGACATCCGGTTACTGTGTATTTCTTGGCAACAACTTACTCTCTTGGTCCTCTAAGCGTCAACCGATGCTTTCTCGCTCTAGTGAAAAGGCTGAATATAATGGTGTTGCCAATGCTGTTGCTGAGACTTGTTGGTTGAGTAATTTACTGCATGAGTTGCATACACCTATATCTTCTCTCTATTGTGATAATGTTAGTGTTGTGTATCTATCGTGCAATCCGGTTTAGCATCAGCGCATGAAGCACATTAAGATTGACATATATTTTGTTCGTAATTTAGTTGTTGTTAATCAAGTTTGCATTCTTCATGTTCCTTCGCGTTATCAATATGCGGGCATTTTTACTAAAGGATTACCTTCCGTATTGTTTGAAGAATTTCATACTAGTTTGAGCATCCAATGTCCTCCCGCTCCAACTGCGATGGAGTGTTAGCCCGTAGTTTATGTTTATCCTATATTATTGTATTTGGCTAAAGCCCAAATCTAGAATAATCAGTGTAACAATATATATTGTATCGTATTTTCTATAGAATGGATATACAGATTCTACACCGATATATGTGGAACTTTTACATAAGAGTTTCTACGAACAAAGGCTGTTTCTTTTTATGTGCTGAGGGAGCATCTAGTTTACTGAAAATTATAATACTATCCTTTATAAGAAATTAGCATGTATTGTTATTAATTTGTACCAGGAGTTACCATCATCAGCAATAACAGTATGTTAACCATAAGATTACATCCTAATACTATTAGTAACTCAAGTTTGTTCTAAAAATATTACACATCAATATTAACTAGAAGTTTGATCAAATAATATTACACATCAAGTGTCACTAGTAAGAAAAACAACGCTAAAAAAACTAGTAACCCTTTATAACATATTAGCAATTCTGTCGCGCAAATTAGCCATATATTGTGTGCTTTGAGTGCCCCATTATGTTCCATTCACTTTGTCTTCTTCATATCCCTCAAATTCCTCTTGGTTGTTGAATATACTTTCTTCGTAGCATTCTTGAAACAACTGATCTCGGATGTTACATTTCCTTATAAAATTATGTACAACAAAACAAGCAATGACCACATCTACTTGCACCTCGAATTTATAACTACCCATTTATTTTAAAATTTGAAATCTTGCTTTCAAGACACCGTAAGCACGCTCAATGACATTTCTAAGTTGTGCATGGGCATGATTACACTTTTTTTCTTTAGATAAAGTGTGGTGGCGTTGAAAATCTGCTAACCAATACCTCGTGTTACGATATGGAGCCAAAAATCCACAAGTGTTGGCATTTGCAACATCACAAATATAATACTTATCTGTAATTGATATACGAAAATCACTACTATCAACTTCAAAGATTAAAAGTTATAAATGAATAATTACTACGGAGTCATATATAATACATACTTGCAGGGGGGAAATAGAAAGCCAGGTGTCGAGTTATGTACAACCTCATTTAGTACTCTCGAGTCATATGATAAGCCATCTCATCCCACCTAAAAACAGTGAAAATCATATATTCCCAAAACATTTTGATAACATCGGCATCCTCTTCTTCCTCTATAAGCAGTCTACTCATTAATAGGCACAACTGCATGAACTAAAGTTCCATCGAGTGCACCTAGAGCTCCCTTCAATAATGAAATACAACATGTAATTGACTTTTGCAGAATATTATAAATCTATAAATCATATAAGCTAAAACATCTGAGAAATATCTCTCTTAAAGTTCTTTTTCTATAGACATGTTTGCATCAACGGGTGTTGGTCGTATGACTTCTTTTGCGAATTCCATCATTCCTTGTAGAACTTCATGAAAACAATCATGAATAGTTCTTGACGAGTGTTGAAATCTTCGCTTTATAATCCTAAAACATTCATTATGTCCTATAGCTGTTAAAAAATCGCCATCTTCTCCTCGACACTTATATGCTTACTATCTCGTAACTAATTATTTTGTTTGATATGGTTGCATAATAACAGATAAGCATCCCGAGAAAGACGCATCAATTCTTGACATTATGTATAATTTCCATTTAATAACTCTTGCGTGTTGGCATGTCCGCGTAATGCCGATGTGTTGTCTCTTATTCTTTCAATCCTTGCAACATTTCTTCTTCGTCTCACATACCACAATAGAATTACCAAGAATAAAATTTCTTTTACAAAGTCCATAACCTAACAAAGACAAATAACAAGCATGTCAACATTGGATAACATCATAACATATCATTAATTGAATCATAAAAAGGCATACATAACTTCATCTATGTAAACTTAAAAACTCTAAAGTTATACTCATTTTATGAGAAAAAGATCATATAATTTTTTTAAAAAGAATATGTAAGACTCATGATCACCTTTTTGGGGGGTCGAGATTAATCAAACTACATAAGATGAACCATATTGTTTTAGTGATAGAAAAAAGTATAGAAAGGGTAGAAGAGAAAAGATAAAATATTATATCAGAATAGAAACATACAAATGAGCATCCACACCCCTCATGGAGAGCCATGAGGGGTATTTATATGACAAGCATAACATAACTATGCCTAAATAACAAAAGTAACCCCTGCGTATCACGCAATGTTAATAACTAGTCCAATTTACTTATAAGATGCCAGCTTTACAAAATAGTAAGGCTAACAATCTTCCTCCAAGATGGTGTCACACGTGAATTGGTTACAATGAAGTAAAATGATAAGAATTAAGTCCAATATTACTTGAGATTGTCTTCAATGACCTTGATCTTCTTGAATACTCTAGCTTTATTTCTTCAGCTTGTAGACGAACACACTATAATCTTCAACTCCTTCCCAAACAGACACCCCCGAGACTGACAAGAATAAATGCACTAGTCTTATGAAAGACCTTCTTTCTCATTTAGGATAATCCATGGGAAATGAGAAGCAACACCCTTCACCTTGTGTGGTGAAGAGTATTTATAGTACAAAGGAAGATAAGACCCTAAATGGGTCGTTTGGCTTTATCTTGGACCGAACCAAATACACGTGGGCTTTAAGCCTGACACCTAGGCCCAGTTAGCTTAAAAGACATTCCCGTAAACTACCTTTTCCTACACAAGGCTCGGGTATAGTAATGACACCACTTTACATAAAACACGGCTAACGATCTCCCCCTAAGGGGTGGTCATTTAAATTTATGCCTTCACGTATTGTGACGTCTTGAGTATTGAAGCCTTGTGTTCTTGGGAATTCTTTTGAAGATCCTTCTGCATGCTAGTGATCTTGGATCTTGATCTCTGACTTGATATTCTTTGACAAAATACTGATATGGTGGTCTTTTACCTTGATTTATATTGACTCTTAAGATCTTTAAATCTTTATCCTTAAATCTTATGCCTCCTTGTGATCTAGTGTCTTTACCCTCATGCTCATTGTCTTGAAAGCTTGCTAATAATCTCCTTCAACATTTGTCTTTGACATGATTACTTATACCACATGATGGATGAAATATCACTTGATCCATATGAAAGATATACCTTTGTCAAGGCAATCTTGTCGATATTGTTCTTTTGAGGAAGTACTTGTACATCAGAGTTTGCAGAAGACTTGAAAACATGTACTTGAGCTTTCATCATGAATTTATCTCTGTTGATGAATCATGAGCATGAGGTCTTAAATCTTGACTCAGCTGGAATGAGGTTGTAACGCTGTTACTTATACCTGAAAATTGATGTTAGTGATAAACATTAGATATAGACGAATATGGCTTTGTCATTCGTCTTAAGTTCGGTTACATTAACCTTAGGTTCTGTGAGGACCGTTTTACAGTATAAATATTGTACCTATGATCAGGTAGGTTCAATTTAGAAGAATCTCCTTGATAGGATTTCTAGCTCGAAGCGTTAGATCCTCTAACGCGGTTGCATTAGATTCACCGTACTTGCTTGTTCTCATTACCGGAACGTCTCAAAGCAGACAACACGGTAAAAGTGAATCAGTTAGTTACTCTATAATAGATTGAGTCGTCAATTCATTTACTGGACCTTTATTGATATCTGGTTGACACAAGCTTGATTTATGTAGAATCTCGCAAGTCACCTACTGCAGAGCTGTTTGATGTTGACTCTGGAAGGGTTTCCATTCATTACTGTGAATACTAAAGAGTATCACTCTGAATGTTCTGGCAATTACCGCAAGGATAATGCATAGGACTCTTTGATACCAAATGTTGTATAATGATGTACGACATTTTGTATATTGGAATTTGTGTCCTACGTGAAAATCTCTTGATAGATTCGTTGGCTCTAGGACTCCTATAAGTGCAATTTTGTTATATTGGTGATCGGAGGCTGGAGCGACTACCACCTTTTCAATATCTACGATCTCGAAAATGAGAAAGTTGATAGAAGCGTGTTGTACTCTGTGAGGAAATGAAAAAAAACTTCTTTGAGATGACAAGCCTGAGTAGGCTGGATGGTTGTACATTGCCTCACTGAGTCCTGATGACTTGTCTTCATATACCAGAATCATCTTTGTGATTACTGATAGATTATGGTGCCATTGACCCGAGTTTCTGCCTAAAGGTTGTATGGAGGGTTCTTTGTTTACACCATTATCCTTAACAATTTATTTTTCAATTCTTCAACCCCTTAATGTGATTTCCAACGCTGTCCCTCATCATCATCATGTTGGGGTTTGTTAGGTAATAATCATGCTTGGATAAAACTTTTTCCCAATCTCACTTTACTCCTTTTTTCAATCATACCTAAGAACTTCTACTCTGTCTATGGGAGTTGTCCCAAGGTAGATTCCCTCTAGTTCTGGCTGGATATGGTACAAATGTAATCTATTTTATCAGCCTTATAACTATGTAGAAACAACAGTTGGTTCGGTCTTTGTATTTCATAGTAGCCATAAAACATTGAAAGCATATCAAAGTGTTTGAGAATCATTTCTAACATATTGAGTTTTCTATATCACCCAAAAGCTCCCCCTATATTATGCATCATATTATGAAAAAAGTTTGCTCATGCGAGGGGGGGTATCGAGACACCAATTTTTCGAGAGATCTTTTTGTTGTTAAGCCTTGTTGAATTCACTATTTTTATATCACTATTCTCCTAATCAAAAATTGCATTTTGAGGTGAAAATTTTTGACTTACCAAGTGAATTAAAATACAAGTTAATGTACGTTGATCCACTTTTAGAGAAACCAAACAATGGGAGAACATGAAAGCATACCGAATGAACTAATTATTATACTCCCCTCAATAATAGATTAGAGTTAAAATTTGGATGGAGTTGTTGTGACCATAATTTTGAAAATTTTGAAAATTTCTTTTTGAAAATATCTTGAAAAATTATGCTCAACAGGAAAATGATTTTTAATGTATCTTATGAAGTATCATTTCCTTAGAACTTCTCTTGAGCCAACTTTGAATGTTTGTATGACTGTGCTCAAGACCGAGAAGATATGAACTTCCCGTTGTTTATGATAAATGTACATAAATGAACATTTTCCTTTCTTTAGAGATCGAGTCCTAAGCTGACATTTACTTAGAAGTCGTAGAGAAAAATTTGAAGAGACATGTTTTAAAAACTTTTGAAACTCTCGCTCGAACTTCATTTATACACCCGTATTAAAATTAATCAACATTTCTAGGTGCGTAAATGTTATTGATTTACGAGAGACATGTCGGAGAAGATTATTTTTGGTATTTTTAAAATTTTTTGATTTTGTATTTTGCATTTATAGGTTTTATAATTTTATATTTTGCTTTTTGATGGATATTTACAGTTGTGTAATGTTTTAGACACACAAAAGAATATATGAGAAGATGTGTCTAAAAGTATTAAAAATTGGTTTTTAAAAAGCTCCCCCCTCAAAAATTGATCTACTTATAAAGAATAATTCGAATTTTGAAAGTGACAAGAGAAGAGAGTGTTGAACACAGAATTTTGAAAGATTTTGATAATCCTTTTTGAAAAATTCTTGAAAAATTGTATTCAACAGTTTTGAAAACAATAAGATTTATCTTCTTTTGAAGGTAAAGCGCACTGAAGCGTACACTCCCCTTTTATCTGAAGCTCGGGTTATGCACTGAAGTGTACATAAGCCATTCCTAGACGGACTTAGAGAATAGCAAGTGGATGGAAACATGTATTCTGCCTTCAGAGTCTCGTAAACCTGCCAAGAAAAGAAGTAGAACTAGGAAACCCTTTGTTTATAGGTTCCTAGGGGTTAGAAGCACTTGCATTATCACACACAGATGTGTCAGACTCACTTTCATTGTTACTGGATGAAGTTATTTTTCCACAAAGGTCAAAAATTCTACCAGTTGGTAACTACCTAAGGCAAGTTCTAGGTTTGCTAGGCCTAGGTGAAACAAGACTTTCGTTGGACCCTGACTTCTTCAATTTCTTGACATTTGCCTTATGTTTCTTTAGATTTGCACTTTTTGAAACATTAGCACTTTGGTTTTTCTTGCTAGAGTTCATGTCATTTACATACTTAAACACACATTCATCATGATTAGCAGTAATCAAACATTTCTTACAAGTATCACAAACAACCTCATATTTATCATTCTAAACATCAAGCTTAATGTTATTACATGTAGATGAGGTATGTTTCTTATTCTTAGAAAGAAGTCAATTCCTAAGGTGTTCTTCTACTTCAACTTCTTTATTCTTGAGCAATGACTCTTAGACGCAAAGGGGACCCTATCATTATTTGTATTGCTCCTAGGCTGTGGCCTTCTCGTCTTAGCAGTGTTGTCTACTCCTGTAGAAGATAAACCATTTGAATCATAATTACCATCTTTCTTAGTAATGACATGAGGTTGTGAAACAGTGATTGGATTTGTCCTAATGCTTGCTTTATAGACACAAATTTTTCTTCCCTAGAAGTCTTAAACGGATTAATCCTAAACATTCTTGGGGCAATCACATTATCATTTTTCACAACTTTTGATTATTTGGTGATAGGTACCGAGTTTGAAGTGACTGGGTTTGACAAATCATTCGTCTCAACAACCTTTGGAGGAACCCGAGTTTTTGAAAATTTTAGACATTCAGATTGAAATGCATTTGGTTGTCTCACAACAAAATTGTTTCTTAATGATTGCAAAGACGGTTTCCTCTCGGTTTAATGATTTACAAACTTAGTATTCGTACTCGTACCTTTGGTGGTGTCCTTTTGTTCAAAAACCTTATCAAATAACTAGGCTCTTAGCTTAGCATTTTCATAAATCGTATCATGTAACAGCACAACCTTCTAGACCTCGTAATAGCAGTATTAGGGTCATTTAACCTACTCTTTAAAGGTATTTTACAACACAACCTTCTAGACCTCGTAATAATAGCACGGAAAGTATATACTAGAACCTCACATAAGTGTTTCGGATTCTCTCTTTCTCTCGGTTATATAATAAATTATAACATAATAGGGAAACAGAAAATCAACACTCATTACCTGTCATAGCATATAAATTACCATAAGCTTGGTAAAGGAT
>BQNB010145181.1:0-16752 GCA_026074375.1 Tanacetum coccineum
TAATCTACCTAAACATCTAAAATCAGTTAAATACCTATGCTAATGGATCTGAAGCTTTTGGATGATAAGCTTAACCTAGAAGAGCTTATGGGACCTTTACTAGCTTATCCTTGTGAAAAGCTAGAGCTGTAGATTAGCTTCTTGAGCACTTAAAAGCCTTTTTTTAGCTAAAGCATTTGTAAGTTTCATTTTTCCTTTCTGTCCTTAATTTCTTAGTTAAAACTGCATCTGCTTATGTTCCGCTTATTCCTTGCTTATTTGTGCTTATTATTGTGTTATTATGCTTATTGAGTACTTTTGATTATCTGTTTTTTACATTCTATAGTATAGATCTTTGTTCTCTTTATATTGTCTTATAAATTTGTCAAAAAAAATCAAAAATAAGTAGCATAGTTATTAGATTGTTGATTCTGTCTTATTTGCTTATTAAAATCAATTATTCAGGTGTGTTATAAGCTTGTTGTTATTTGGTCTTGGTATGATAAGCCTTAACTCTCACTATCTTAAGCTAAATATGAACTTAAAATTTCTAAAGGAGTGTTTGGATCAAAGCCAGTACTAACCACAAATCCTTTTGCTTTTGATTTAGTATTTTTAGAGTATTGAAACAAAGTCCTTTTGCTTGCATCATTTGGTTTCTGATTTAGTGTCAACTGCATCAGCAGTTCTAAAAGACAAAAAGGAAATTTTCATGTTAAGCTTTCAGTTAGTAAAAGTAGCTTTTAGGATTTGATTTTTGGATTTCAAGTAGATTAAGGTTCATAGTTAATCTGTTTCAATTTGCTTTTTGATGTTAAGCTCACTTGATTATCTATTTTTAACTTTTAATATAGCTTTTTGTCTTTTCAATTTCAAAACCAACAGTACTAAGTGTTCTTAGTATAAGGTGTTTTCAACAAGATTTTTCAATAAGCAATTGAATTTCAATATAGTTTCTAAAAGATGTTTTAGAGAGCTTTTTAGTTGTAGTCTAATCTAGTGTAGCTTAATAGTGCATAAGGATCCAGGAGCTTATTGAAAAATAAGCTCAAAGATCCCTGTAGGGACTGTTTGGGTTTCAAGTCTTGTTAAGTACTTAATTTAGTTTTATAGCTTATTTCTTATAACTTTTGCTTAATTTTTTTTATCTTAATTAGCTTATTAGGTTAGTTTAAATTAGTATTAAGCTTATTAAGTCAGTAGGGTTACATTATTAGCTTTAGTAGAACGACGTAATCGCACTATGGTTGAGGTTGCTCGTACAATGCTTATTTTTTCGAGGTTACCTGAATTTCTTTGGGCTAAAGCAATTGCTACAGCATGTTTTACTCAAAACCGGTCAATCATCAACACACGACACAATAAAACACCTTATGAGCTATTACGTGGATGAAAGCCAAATGTTGAGTATTTTCATGTGTTTGGCTCATTATGTTATCCGACAAATGACCGTGATGATCTTGGGAAAATGAAACCTAAAGCAGACATTGGGGTTTTTATTGGTTATTCGAAAACATCAAGAGGTTTTCGAATCTATAACCGTCGCACCAAAAGGATTATGAAGACTATTCATGTCAAGTTTGATGAGCTTACAGCTATGGCTTCTGAACACGATTGTTTAGAACCCGATCTTCAATGATTTAATAATCCAAATTCATCAGATGACTTAATGAATACTCCTTTAAAAAGGATTTGGATAATTTGTTCGGTCCAATGTTTGAAGATTATTTTGAGCAGAAATCATCTGATACTACCATCAGTTCCGTTGCACAACCGACTCATGATCAAGAAGACTTACCTTCTACATCTTCAATCATTGTTGACACACATGAGTATAACACCTCATGTTTTAGGTCATTGTATGACATTATGTAATTCACAATTTATTTTTAGGGTTTTACGCGTTTGCTCTTAAACCGTAAACGTTAAGTTAAATCGCGTAAACTAAAAATGATCATTCAATGTAAACGGGCATTAAACGATTAAATGTTTACATCAAGCAAGTGTTATATGATTATTATGAGGATAATTAATAACTTTGTTCATCTTATTTTTATTGACTATGTAAAATGCTTACGTTTTACGATAAAACGCGTTTCGGCATTCCCGGAAGCACCAAAACCTAACTACGCTTAAACGAATACCCACGATTATACCCAATACCCAAAATAATCAATATAACATCACATGGGAGCCTATGTGGCCGAAATTTCAAGGATAGGACCAAGAATTATCAACTTGCTCAAAATATCTAGGTTAAGAAAGATCATAGGGAACCAACTCTTACACCATGAACCACTTGACTAATTAACCTTGTGCAAGGGTTAGAAAGTGACCATGGTTAGGTTAGTTAGATATTTTCACTATAAATAGCATGCATGCACTCTTTCTTTCATAGATACTTAACCAAAAATCACAAAAACTTTCTTTGTCTCTCTTTGAAGCTCACGGCTCAAAACCCCATTTATACACAATCCATACTTTGATTTTCTTTCACCATATTAGTGTTTACATATCATACTTAAGGTATTCTAAGAAGAATTGAAGGGTTGGTTAAGCTTTGAAAGGGTTTTAACAAGTTATTGCAAGATTAGGGTTTTTGGTAAAAATTAGGGTTTCATCCTAATTTTTCAAGCCAAGAGGTTTAATCACAAGGGTGTGATTGTTATTCTTATCTCTACTCATCCACACAAGGTTATATCAAAAGCTTAATCTATTCATATTTAAGATTTTATGTGTTCATATGCTTTACTTAGTTAAATCACCATCTAGGGTACTCTTGAATATGTAAAATGAATTTTTACTTATTGTCAATGTTTTGTGAACTTATTTACATGCCATATGGATGCTAATATGATATTAAAAGGGATGTATAAGTGTTTTAACATGATGCTTAAGAGTAAACATATATATGAACAAATTAGGGTTTCTAAAAGTTTTCTTATTAAGTTAGATGTGAAAGTATTGCAAGGACTTGTGCTCTTGATACTATGGACTCTCTTGGACAAAACATGACCTAATGGACCTAATATATGTAAGACATAAGATATTAAGGGTTCTAATGGGTTTGTAACAAAGTGGTAAAGCTAAAAAGTCCTAAAAACAAGTTTTAAACACATTTTGGAAAAAATATCTTAAGGGGCTGTTTGTAATTCGAAATTTACATATATGTTTTATGATTTTATAAAATACTACATGTCACAAGGATCGAGGGGTCATAAAGAACTCGAAAAACCGATTAATAACGAAGAAGATACGCTATTTACAAGTTTACGATAGTTAATACTTTTATAAAACAATTTTTATAAAAAGTACTATTCATCACAGAAACTTATACTTTATAAACATCAATAATATGATAAAACTTTCAATTACGAGAACGTGTTCGAAAGAATCGCTAAAAACGGAGCTATAACGAATAAGATACGACAAAAACGGGTTTTACGTTAATTAAAAGTATAAAAACGATTTTATAGCTGTTATGAACAGTAAAACACTATTCATCACAGAATCTCAAAAACCTAAAAATGTGAATTTATGATCACTCGTCTTAATACGAAAGCGTGGGCGTAAGAAACGCGAGAAACGGGCTTAAAACGACAAAGTTATGTCATTTTTACTAAAGGCGTAATTATAAACATTTTTACATTATAATTACGATTTCACTTAAACAAATAGATGGTGATATAGCTATATAGATTATATATGTTATTAGTTATCGAAGTGCTATATTACTAGGGAATTTCATAATGAGGCTTCTTCGGATGGCGTATTGACGAGTTGTTGGATTTACGATTTAAAGTGTCCTAACTCCTCGTACGTCATGTCATGACCTCTTAAATTATGATAGCCCGAACGATAGTACGATGATAACTATATAGGATTATATACAGTTGTTGTTAGACAACGTACTTGAATACTGATTCGACCTATATTAACTAGGTTGCATTCGAGCGTTAGCGTGACGCGTTTTTACTTGGGATATTTTGTTATCAGTTTACTCACTCAAGGTGAGTTCATAGCCCCATGTTTTACAATTATTAAATTACAAGTTTTTGGGGTGAGAAACATATGCATGTTTTACAAATTGGACGCAAGTGTACATTTTATCATGATTACGTTTTGCCTAAGTAGCGATAACCCACTATGCCCATGAATCATGAACTGTCAATTACTGGAATGTGAGCGCGAATGATTATAGATAGATCTATTTGGGATTGACCTCCCCGTTCGGGTGACTAGCTATCACTGGAAACGAACGTATATCATGTCGGATACTGGATGTTACGGGTTGAACATCATCACGGGCAATGTAGGCAATATTTATATATTGTATTCAATTATGTCGAGCTTCGGTGTCATGAGCTTAGGTAAACGTAATTACATTTTGTGATGTCTGCATCTGTTGCATTATCACTGGGAAAGTCTTGCGGTCCTGCATATACATTTACATAAACCTATGAAATTCACCAACTTTATGTTGACGTTTTTAAATGCAATGTTTTTCAGGGTCATTAGGCACAGGTACGAAGGATACAGTAGTGTTAATTTTTGAAGTCATGCATTAGAAGAATTTAGTCAGCATTACATTTTGTATACGTTATGGGCTGAAATCTTTGTAATAATAACGATAAATAAGTAAAGCTTTCGGGCGTTGTAACACATACTTTATTAAATCCAATTATCATTTTAAAACGATTTTTTCTCGTCTTATATATCATGTGTTATTGATCTAGAAGTAAACCCCCGAACCCTTATTCCGCTACGTACCCAATTTGGGGGTGTTACACCCAAGCCATCTAAGGTATCTTTTACAATAATTCTTACCCACAACAATATCCTCCCTAGCTCTATTGCAGCTCTAAGTTAGCAAATTATTTCTTCTGCCTTCAAGTGCCCTCACATACAAGAAAGGTGGTTTTTTTAAGACGAAACTTTTAGAACGGTCAAAAAATGGTGCCAAATACACGCATTTGGCACTTGTTAGCTAATTGTTCCAAAAAGCAGGTATTTGGGACGACTATTAAAAAACCGTTCCAAATACGTATGCATTTGGAACGTTTTCTAAGAATGGTGCCAAATACATGTGTATTTGAGAGAGTTTGAGTTAACGGTGACAAATACATATGTATTTGGGACGGTTGGTACTAACGGTGGCCATATTGGAATATGTAGTGCCAAACACTTATGTATCTGAAACGGCTCAGTGGCAAATACTTATATGTATTTGGAACATTATATAAGGCTAGTACCAAATACTTATGTATTTGGAATAGTTTTTATTGGTTGTGAAAAATACGAACGTATATGAGGCAATTTTCATAAATTATTTTTAATTATTATATATTTGAAACATCTTTAGAAAACTAACCCGATTTACGCTTTTTCCTGCATGTGTCAACTATACATTGCTTATGTTATCTTGTACATTAAATAAAAATTTCTAATCAATTTCGTTAATTTACTCTAATACTTAATAGCCTTTGGTTATTAAGGAAAAGAGAAAATTAAGATTATTTTCAAAAGGTACATGTAACCTATCGACGATAGTAGTACTGATCTTGCGAATTTACTTGGTGGAATTGCAAAATGCGGGGCTCGTGCTCTTTTTAATATTGTTTCATGAAAGGTAATGCGAGATACCAATCTTGAAATAATGAGGCGAGATGTTTAGGTATTATCGTATATATAAACCTTTTCATTATAATTCATTAATAAGCTAAGATTATAATAAATCATTGTATTTATACTAGGATAAACACAAAAAAAAAGAGTGTGCACACAACATAAGATTGATGCTGGATAAGGTTATAAAAATACTTGTTTGAAGTTGATTGGTGGTCATTGGAAAACAATGGAAAATTATATTAATGCATTATTTTTTTGCCGATAAACTCACGAGGTTTGAACCCACCTCCGCACAAATTTAGGGGTATTAGTCTCATGTAGGGATGAAACTTCGGTCAGGACAATTTGGTCGGGTCAAATTTCGAGTCAAGACAAGAATCCATACACGACCCCCCCCCCGACTAATATTTGAATCCGTTACTAGGGTTCGGTTAAATTTCGGGTCGGTTTCAACTCGTGTCGGTCCAATTCGGGTTAGGGTCAACCCGAATATGATATCATGTAATAAAAATACCCCATTTTTTAATCTTTTAAATAGAAAATTTATATTAAAAAATTCTTATTCGGGTCAATCGGGTCGACTCGAACCCGAGTCAGCCGAACTTTTTCAACTCGATACCTGACTCTATCTAGCATTCGGGTTACTCAGGTCCGAATAGGCTTAACCCGACCCGAGTAACCTGACTCAAAAAAATGATGCTGAATTTATCGTAATATAATCGCTCTTTATTTGTAGTTTTTCAACGGAAGAAGAATATTTCGTTACTACCTCCGTCCCATATTAAGTGTTCAGTATAACCTTTTTAAGTCAATTTTCTTCAACTTTGACTATAAATACTTTTGTTTGTGTTATATAATATTTGATGAAAATTATACCAATGAAAAATACATTTAAAACTCAATTCATTAATATATTTTGCATCAAGTATTATATAACACAAAATTAATTAGTTAAGGTCAAAGTTGAAGAACAAAGACTAAAAAAAGTCAAACTAGACACTTAATATGGGACGGAGGGAGTATTATTTTTAAGGCAAATGGCATAAAAAGGTACTCAACTTAGAGTTTGTTTCCAATCAAAGTACTCTACTGTTTTTTTTACACAAAAAGGAGGCCAACTTTTAAAAAAAAACCAATTTAGGTTTTTCTGTCACTTCTCATTAAAAAACTAACGAGCATTTTGTTATTTCCCTAAATGAATCTTTTATGAAATTTAAGGGTTTTTTTGACAATTTTTTACTAAAACACAATTGTATTGACAAACTCCCTTAATTACTTACGTGATCAAAAACAAAAAACCTGATCAAGTAATGATCATCTGTATTTAATCGTTACTTAAGTAATTTATACCAAGGTATTAGGATCACCATTAGTTTTTATTTTTATTTTTCTAAAAAGTATATGTGAATGTGATAGCAATCTGGCCTTATATTTTGTAATCCATTTTATTCTTGATTTAAATTCAACTCGTTCCCCTCCAAGCATTTGCTGGTAATCATTTTACAAACTAATGTTTACATTTCATTACTTATAAATTATAATACCAGTTTAGATAGTCTTTATACTGCCTAAAACTTTCAAACACACGTGTTTGAGGTAAAAATATATTTATGTCACCATTTGCTTTCTCACATTCATCTATATACTGAGATTTGCAGCAATTACACACATGCAGAAACTGAACATGAAATTGCCTTTGATAAAGTACCAATGATAAAATCCAATACAAATATGCGGGTTAAGAAGTTAGAAATGCAATTACTTAACCTTAAGGGGACTTGAGCTACAGGACAAACGATTAAATACAGATGATGATTACTTGATTAGGTTTTCTGTTTTTGATAACGTAAGTAATTAGGAGAGTTTGTCAATACAATTATGTTTTAGTGAAAAATTGTCAAACCCCTTATATTTCGTAAGAGATTCATTTGGGGAAATAACAAAATGGTCGTTAGTTTTTTAATGGGAAGTGACAGAAAAACCTAAATTGGCGTAAGAAAAAAAGTTGGAGTCCTTTTTGTGCAAAAAAAATAGTAGAGTACCTTGATTGGAAACAAACCCTAAATTGAGTACCTTTTTATGCCATTTGCCCTTATTTTTATTTCAATTCTCTTGCGTTACAAAACAGTAGAATTCAATAAATTTCTCATTCAATGCTCTTGCGTTATCGTTGATTTTTTTTAAGTTTTTCAAAATTTATTGCTTTTCTTAATTGTGTCAGTGTTATCCTATAAAGCAATGTTTTAAAAACCCGGTCCTCTAATGCGGTGGTTTGGGTGACTGGTTTCAACAGTTCATCCCGCCGGGTCAACCCGGTTTAAAAAAAAAAAAAAAAAAAAATATTTGCAATGATACAAAAAATGTAGATATATAAATCATGAATATATATTGAGCCTAAAAATGATTTACTATCAAATATAATATGTAACAAATAAAATTACGCGCAAATATATATAAAAAACTTGCTTTATTTGTAAAAAACATGAAAAATGAAATCAATACCCACCACCGTTGCTCGTGAGAACCGGGTTGACCCGGATCACCTTAAACCCAGCTGGTCTAATCGGGTTTCGAAAATATGAAGCCGGTTTAATTTAACCCATTTTTTCAACCGGAACCGGTTCAACCGGTTGACCCGGCTAAGTCGAACCGGGTTTCAAAACATTGCTAAAAAGAAGTTCTCAAATTTTCATAAAATTTGGCGGGCCTTTGTTAAAAGTTTTAAAAACAAGAAGCGGCATGTTAAAAGTCTCATACCTCGTGTTTATTTTGTATTACGATTCCTAGTATTATCAAAAGTAATTTAATTACATAGAAATTTATAAAGTAAAGCGTAGATGGAACGATCAAATATGAGCCGGATCCCGCAATGTGTTCGAAAGAATTAGTGAGATCTCGTAACGCCTTGTGTCCATTAATATGTTTGTTTGCCCTTAAAGTGATAATCTGGCAACATTTTCTTATTAATGTCCTCAATCTTGCAGCAAGGAATTGAATCCAGTTATTAAGTAGAAGTTGAAATCGTGGATCATCACTCTGCTCGCAATTAATATATATGAAAGTGTTAAAAAAGGGATCAACACTAATCAGCGGGTGCTCTCGTTAATCGTTTTTGTGTTGACAACTTTACAATTTTTCACATCGTAGCTTAATATGTGTAACTTTCATATATAAGAATTGCTATTTTTTATGTGCACATTTGCGCTTCAAGGAGATATTGGGGGCATGGGCGGAGCGACCTGTTTAGTAATGGGGGTGTTGCCCCCAACAAAGCTCCGGTGGAACACTAAACATGTACAGAAAAAAGTTGATTTTTGAATCAACTTGATTGTTATTTTTTTGTTATGAATTTTAAAAAAATGCGTCTTCGGTCTGCACCTAAGAACGAAGCTTGCCACGCTTTGTATTGGTTAGTCTTATTAAAAAACTAATAACCCAAAGTTGATGTTTTTTCAAAGATTACATAAATTCAAACGCATCGTTTAAATTGGTCAATCCATGTTTTTTATTTAATTTAATTTATTTGGTTTGTGAGTGTGTGTGGGTATTTAGTGGGGTATATTTTATATAAAGTGAATATTTTTATAAAAGGTGAGTTTAGTTGAAAGGTGATTGTTAAAACGGTTGAAAGGTGAATGGTAAAGTTAGAGAGAGAAAGCTGACGTGGCGCTGAGGCGTATAGTGAGTTTGGGTTCCTTATTCCATCCGGCCTAACTTATAAAACCAGTACTTTGTTGGGTTTTAATATTGTAGTTGGTATATATGGTTCATCATCTGTGTAAATGGTTTAGATCTGGTTTGGATCTCTGTTTTGAGTTTGAAACTTTTGATCCGTTTTAAAAATTGTATACCTTTTTTATTGCTATTTTCTATATCATACTTTTTCTAGTTTCATACATATTTCTAATGTTGTAATATTGTATTATACAGGGTTTATGACGAAGACGTGATGCGATGAGCTTTATTCTTTTTTCGTTAGTACTAAATCGTCTTAGTGATTTATATTGAGTTCTGGTTATGACTTTGTCATTTTAAAGACTACGGGTTACAAGGATGTTGGACGTATTGTATTTTTACTTTATGTTATTCAAGTGACTATATTTACTTGATTTTATGGATCATTAATAAAAATAGTGTTTAATTTAGTTTTAGCTAGTTGCGAATTTTGAGATGGTTGGTTGATTCAGTGGTGTTTAATAATATATTTGTAATGGAAGATGGTGCTAATACACGTTAGCAATGATTATGTGAATCGTGCCAAACAATTAATTGACAGATGCAAAACCGTGCCAAATGATTTATATGACGAATGCAAAAAACGTGCCAAATGTTTTTTGGCAAGACGGATAAGATGTGCCAAATAAGTTTGGCAAAAAAACAAAACTGTGTCAAATACGTTTGTCACGGTAGATAATACCGTCCTAGTTTAAAACCGTCCTAGTTAATTCTGGAACGGTTAATAAAAATTGTACCAAATACCATTCGGCACGGGAAATGAGTTAGTACCAAATACACATTTGGCACGAGATATAAAAGTGTGATGAATGCCCATTTTGGATCGGAAACTCACAGCCGTGCCAATACCTCATGGGCACCCCAAAGTTAAAACTGTCCAATGAACCGTTTCCAAATACTATTAGCCACGGTTTCCAAGTTTTAAACCCGACCCAAATGTTTTGGCACCCGCTCATATTTAGGAGCGGACCAAAAGTGTGCCAAGCCGTGCCATATAGCAGTTGGCATAGCTTGTGATGTATTTTGGCATGATTTGTCACCCCTCCTATTATACCCCTTTTCTTGTAAGTAGCCTTCTGAATATAGGTTTTTCGAGTCGGATCAACTGAGCAGTGTGGCGAGGTAGAACTCGTCTTCTCTTTGAAAAACCAAGTCAAAATTGCCAATTGAAAAGAAGATTACCGGATTCAGGCTCCCTGATGACAGCCCTTTTCTCCTTTCAACCCCTGGAGGAGAACCAGGTTCTCCTGTGCATTCCATCAACCACTATATCTTTGTTTACAAAAACTTCCTTTAGAATCTCTAAGCTTCTTTTCCTTTTCTTGTCATTTATTGATACCCTAAATGTGGAAAGCTCAGGAGGTGGTGGAATGCCTAGTGCTTTTGCTTAGATTAGGACCCACTGAAATTTGGCTCTGAGGCTTTGAAGAAGCAAGTCATTTGATTTACTCTTTGTCTTAGAGGCCAAAGAGTGTACTTCAATCTATTCACCAAAGCCTAGAGTCTTCAGTCTGAACCATTCATACACAGTGACGTTCAGTGGGTCATTGGCTCTAGTGATCCTCATAGTTGCTTCCTCGGAAGAATTTACTTTATAGCTGATCTTCTTAATTGGTAGTTTATCAGCCCTCTTATTAATACAGTCATTGTATTCATTGAGCATCTTGGTCCTCTTTGCCTCATACTCAGCTATCTTTTGAGCCTAAGCCTTTATGTTTGTTGGGTTCATGATCCTTTTTAGAGACTCCACTGACTTCTCCTTTTTAGCTTTGATATCAGCTAGTCTCTTCATCTCCTTAACTTGAGCTATAAACGACTTGAGCTTTAGTATTTTTGGCATTAGATACTCCCTCTTCAATGTAAGGCATGAGATCTTTCAAGGGCTCTTCAGTAGCAATGCCTTTTCCTTTGGATTCATCTCTTAGAGGAGTTGGTTCTCTAGGAGGAGTAGGAGAGAAAATAGATGAAGTGGTCTGAGTGAGGTGCTTAGAGAACTGATCAAATGACATTTTTATTAATCTCAGTCCTTTGGATAGGTTTGGGTGGAATAGAGTTCAGTATTGTTGGTGATGGAATTGATGATGTTGGGATTAGAAATTTCAACTTCTTGAAAGGTGGTTCATCATCTGAGTCTTTCTTCTCTGAAGTGTCTGCCACTGAACTCTTTACTGCCAAGGATGAAGATTTATAGTTTTGTCTTTATTTTCTGATTCAGAGATTGGGGGGCTTGTACTACATTTGTAGTTTCTTGCACAGTTGATTGCTTCCCCTGAATATTAGTCATGTAAGAATCCTCTGACTTTTGCTCCCCCTGAGCAGGATTAGGGTTCTGAGCATTTTCTTCCTGGGCTGGTGATTCAGGATTGTTTTTCTCTTACTTCTCCCCCTCAGCATTAGCCTTTTTAAAGACTTATGTTGGCTCAAGGAAAAATTCATGTCCTGAAAGGCTTGGCGGAGATCAAAGACATGTTGGGAGTTAGTAGCAATGGAGGATTGAACGAATGCTAGCTGATTAAAGACAAAACTCATTCCTTTGCGCACTTTTGCTTTGACTGATTTTCCCATCTTGGTTCTGATGACTTTGCTTAGTTCTTTTTCTTGGGGAAAAGCAGAACTAAACTTACGACTCTTTAGGTGTTTGAGAGCCATTAAATTCGTTTGTTTCCATTGCTTGAGGAAGAATTATTCAAAAGCTAATTTTATAAGGATTGTTGAACCTGTGCAGCACATACTAGCAATCTTTCTTTAATAGACTCTAAAACATATTGTTTGATGGAATCCATAATCAGCTGAGGAAGAGTGTTCTTCAGATCCTCTAAGAGTAGATCAGGCAAAGTTTCTCTAAGAGAATTAGTAACAATCGAAGGCACAGAGGACTGAACATTATCAGTGACTTTCTTGGTTATAATGGACTCAAAGTTATCAATCTTGGTGTTAAGGATGCACAACTCTTCATGAAGAGGACCAAGGGGGTCTGACTGAGCTGGCACGTCAGCTGAAGCATAAAAGGTTTCAGCACTACCTTCCTTAGAGTCATCATCAACAGAGTCTGGAGTCTCAAAGCCTGTCAGAGAGGCTAAGTCATCATCAGGCATAGACCGTAGTCCAGAGTCAGAGGCATCTCCTTCCTTATCATATTTAGGAGTATTATCAATTACATCAAGATCATCTGAAATACTCCTTTGTGATCCCTGATGAATGAGCAGTGAACCAAGGACATCAATAGCTTGAAAGGACTTGATTATTTTTATCTCTGATTTAGTGTCATAAGGACTCTCAGCCTTTTCTTGGGCAGCCTTATTCTGCTGATCATATTCATCCATGATCTGCTCAAAAGTGACATCTCCTATAGATTCAAACCCAACAACCTTCACTCCCTCCTTAACTATTTGATCTAGTACATGCATAAATATGTTAATTGAAAAAGGTGATTTTGTAATGATGGGAAGGATCTCCATTCACTGCCCCTAAGAAGACCAGGTCTGATTATCCAGTCCCCTTAAAAGTTTTAACTTTTGGTACTCTTTTCAGTTGTGAGTTTGTAATATGGGGAAGGATCGCACTTCGTTTCCCCTAAACCCAGTTCCCTCAAAAGTCTAAGACTTTAGGACTCTTTTTAGTTGTGAGTTTGTAATATGGGGAAGGATCTCTATTCGTTGTCCCTAAGAAGACTAGGTATGATTATCCAGTCCTCTTAAAAGTGTAAGACTTTGGCACTCTTTTCATTGGTTAATGGGACCCTTGAGTCTGAGTGAGGTTCAGTTCATACAAGGGTCGACTTTCATGCATACATGGGTTAATCCAGTAAAGTCTAGAGTTTTTAGAGTTAAACATCAGGCGGTATTAGCCTTTCAGTATCATCCCGTAAGTGCATACACAGAGTGTACATAATATTTAGGAATATAAGTGCTGACTCTGACTCTTTATTGGGTCAGAGGTAGCCCTTAACTTCACTACTCTCTCCTAGAGAAGTTTGAGAATGGTTGATTGCAGTGCTCCTTATATTTAAAATACTGTTACCTTTTCGGCTTTAGCGGTCTTAGGTTGGTTTACTTGCTCCTCTGCCAACTCAGAGGCTCCTAGACTCTTAGTGGCGTCAGCAGTGGCCACTTGTTCCTCAGTGTGCTGAGTCTCAGCGACATGTTTCTTGGGAAGAATAACCCTGACCTTATATGAAGACTTTGGTTTGGAAGAAGGTAGGATTTTCTTCCTTTTTAGCTTCATGTTAGTTGGTGCTTTAGGCTGAGTGACAAGCTACACAGTGGTCCCGGACAAGGACTTTTCAGCACCATCATCAGCATTCACTTTCTTAGAGGAAAGGATCAAAGACTGTTCAGGCTCTTAAAAAAGTTTAGCTACTTTTAGCATATGTGAGGTCAAACTGACTTTAGATGCCAATGGTGTCTGAAAAGAAGCAACTAAAATGGTGTAGGGTTTTACAAAAGTGAGATCATCATTGATGTAGTTCTCTCCCAGCGTTGGTGTAGTAGATCCCAGATCAGGGTGAAGACAATCAATAGCCTAGCGAATTACCAAGATGGTTACCGGATATCACTTGAAGTCGTATAATCACTTTCCAAAGATCATTCGACCCTATGCCTGGGTTACATGAATACCTCCTTGGGATAAAACTAAGTGTTTGTTCTTATTCTAGGCACATATAAAGAACCCTGCGTTTCTATGTGTTTTTGTTTTCTGTGTGTTTTTCCATGCAATTGTGATCCCTATTTATATGGGATTTACTCAAAACCTATTCATGGAATTAATGATAGATTAATGGCAAATTAATCTCTTCCATAATTATCCTTTATAACTTAGGAATTAGTGATTACATGACCAAATTAAATATATGGTCATTAATGCAGTCAAATTTGTCACTTAAATAGGCAAAAGTTGTTAGAAAACATTTAATGTGGTCAAACCTGCCACTTAAATGTTTATAACCACCCATTTAATTCTAACCACTAAAAGAGTCAGGAAATATCAGTGACTTAATGGGTGTACACTTCATACCTCCAAACCCCAATTCTAAGTATGACCTGATTCCCATAATTCCTCTAATTTTCTAACATTCCTCACTAATTTAATATAATTCCTTTGCATGAAAAATTGAACATTAAACAAAACAAGTGCATAAATAAAAATGTCTTGAGGATTAAATTTCCATCTTAATAAATTACACGTTCAAATATTCGAGAATCAGGGTGTTATAATAATTGAACCCTTTAACACATTTGAATACCTGAAGATAAAATACACACAAGTTTTCAACCACATAAGAAAATCCTGACACTATACAAGCCATATATCCATATCCAATTCATAAATGTTGTAAGAGCCAAAGTCCAATGCTCCCTAAAGCGGCAAAACCTCAACATTTACATAGGTGGTTCCTCTTTATTCATGCTCATGCTAAGTATTTTTTCAAAGAAATTAACCATTAAGAAGTAAAGACTTCATCCTCCTTTTTAGCAGGTTCCAAGCACATCCTTGGGATGTAAGAATGGCAATGGGGCGGGTTTAGGGCAGGGCGACCACCCTCCATCCCTAAACCCGATTAGCAAACAACACTCTAAACCCGCCCCGATCCCCAATGGGGATCTTATCGGGGCGATCCATTGGGGCGAGATGCTCCCTTAAACCCGCTCTAATCCCCATTGGGGATCTTATTAAAGCATATTTACGAGCGCAATGCTCCACCAAATACATGTTGTTCTCCGTTTATTATTATATTTAGGTGATATTTTTACCAAAGTGGTTACATGCAATAATATGAAGAATCAAGAACTCACTAATATAATATTAATTAGTTTCATTTATAAGTTTTCAACAAATTAAACATAAATAATGATAACCACGTTAAAAAAATCAAAATCTCTTTTAAAAAACATTACACAAAAGAAGTTTTTTCTCAACACAACTTGCATTCTTGCAAAGATACAAAACTACAAAAAAATGATACTATTGTTTTTATTACGTAAATGCTAACATAAGAATATGAATATAATAGATTTATATGTATATATACTTTTAGGGCAGGGCGGGTTGGGGATGTTGTGCCTCGTCCCCACCCCAAACCAGATAAAAATCCTCGTTAATGCCCCAAAACCCGATATGCATGCCCCGCCCCGCCCTAAAAACTTCGGGTTTCGGGTTTCCCCATTGGGTTTGGATTTTTTGCCATCCCTATTGAGATGATATGTAAATACATGTGCTTTAGTTCTCTGAACGTGTAGCTTTCCACATTGAACTCAGCTACCAAGTTTCCTTAGTAGGGAGTGTGGTGTCCTAGCATTCAGCGACTTAGTCGGACTTTAATCCTATCCCTTCAGTAGACTTTATAACCAAATATCTAGCTAGTCCCTTCGTTAAGTGATCAGCTAAGTTTTGTTGAGACCTCACAAACTCTATAGATATCACCCCATTCGTGATCAGCTCACGAATCTTGCTATGTCTGACACCTAGGTGTCTAGACTTCCCATTGTACATCTGGCTATAAGCCTTTGCCAATAGTTTGGTAAGGGCGACTCGATGGTTGCGGAGCAAGGTTACCAAGGGGAACAACGAGTGGTTGCTTCGCAAGCCTATATTACGGTCTAGCATTATCGTCATTATGGCGCTTTGGAACACTGCTGATCACTACCTCTTGCAAGCAACCGTCGGTCACAAATGTGAAAAATCATACGCTATCATAGGCGCTTCTAATTTATTTGGAGATTCTAAATGCAGCATGCGCTGAAACCCGCCTAGCTACTTACTACTCTACTTAACTTAAAATAAAAAAAATTCGAATTCAAATTGGTCTAGAAAAAGAACCGCGCTAGTCGGAATTTGGGGAAAGATAGATAGGTGCTACAGGTTTGGACCACAATGGAATCTCAAAAAGCAAGTTATTCAGCTTCCTTACCAGCAGCTGCTAAAGCCACAAATTCATATTCTATTGTTGAACCAGTGATGCAAGTTTGTTTCTTGGAAGCCCAAGAAATTGCACCACCACCAAGCAGGAATACCCAGCCACTTGTAGACGAATTGTCTTCAGTGTTGCTGATCCAGCTTGTATCAGTGTAACCTTTCAACACTAAAGGATAACCAGAATATGTCAAACTATAGTCCATGGTTTTCTTCAAGTACTTCAGTACCTGTTGAATTGCTTGCCAGTGCTGAGTACCAGGATTAATAGTATACCTGCTCAGTTTACCCACAGCAAAAACAATATCATGCCTTGTACAAGTCATGGCATACATTAAGCAGCTAATCACCCTAGAATACTCAAGTTGAGATACAGCCTAACCATTATTAGGCATCAGCTTCTCTCTTGTATCCATAGGAGTACTTACTAGAGTGCAGTCAAAGTAATTGAAATTCTTCAGTACCTTCTCAATATAATGAGACTGAGAAATTGGTATTTTA
>BQNB010145182.1:6631-16752 GCA_026074375.1 Tanacetum coccineum
ACTGGCTCACCTTCTTGGTTTGTGTGCAAAGGTGGCCCCCTCAATGTTTATATTGTTAATTATTTTTGTTGTGAGTGTTTGTGAAGTATTTTGTAGGGTATATTTGTATAAAAGTGGGCATTTTAATTAAAATAAAAAGGGAGGGTGGTGACCATTGGGGTTGAAAAGTGAGAGTGTTGAAGAGAGTTAAATGGTAATGTGGGAGTAGGGTCACACCTTTTGTTGGAACATATAATATATTAATGGACATTAGCGACACTTTTTCTGTCACAAAACCGTTACTAATGAACAATTATATTGTACAGACGTGTCTAATCGCTATGGTGGTTGTTATATCTGTTGCAAATGTGTCTTTGAGTGAACCATCATGACTGTTTGAAGATATATCAGTTAGCGACGGTTTTTTCTGTCACTGGATCGTCAATAAAGCGTCGCTAATTGCACCTTTTTGTGAATCAATGTGACCATTTGAAGAGGCACGAGTTCCCCTATAAATAGGGACATCATTCCAACGTTTTTCTCATCAAAAACACAGAAATACTCTCAAAATCCATCATAAAGCAAATTAGATTCGATAGATTCAAGTTTATCTTGAATTGATTGTTGTATCCTCAAAACAGTCGCACCAATTTGGGCGAAATTCTGTTTTAGGACACTGCTAATTGCAGGCCTTAATCACGTTATTGTAATCTTTTGATTTATGTGTTATACACTTCGTATTATGATTTGTAAATTCCTAACAAAAGGGACTGAAAATTATCAAGTGTGGTCTTGTGCTATGCTTCTTGCTTTAGAGGGAAAAAAGAAAACTATTTTCCTTGATGGTACATGTAAAAGGTCTAATGTTGATGAAGTATTAGGCAGACAATGGGATAGGGTAAATGTTGTTGTGTTAGGTTGGATATTGAAATCTATCTTAGAGGAATTATTTCTTGGTCAATTTTTTTCAAAAAGGGCTAAACATGTGTGGGAAGAAATAAAAGAAACATATGATAATATAAATGGATCTGTTACTTTTAGTCTGCATCATAAGATTAACTCTTTGAGACAAAATGGATATTCTATTTTTTATTACTATTATAGATTGAATGCTATGTGAAAATAATTTGATGCATTGGTTGGGTTACCTAGATGTACTTGTCATGCTGTTAAGGATTATAAAAGACATAATCAATTAATGAATTTAATGCAGTTTTTGATGGGTCTTGATGATTCTTATATGCATATAATAAGTTCTATTCTCTCTAGAGAAACTTTATCTGATGTTAGAGGTGCTTATTCTATTATCTACAATGAGGAGTCTCATAGGGTTGTTCCTGGTTCTAGTGTCTCCCTAAGGTCTCAGTCATATGTGTTTAATTCTAATGTGGGTAATAGAAGCAATGCTTAGAGTCCCCAATGCTCAGAGTCCCCAAACCTCTAGAACTTTTTTTAGACCTCCTAATATGATTAGACCTTCTAATTCTGGGAATAGGAGACCTCGTGGTGGATCTGCTTTGGGTTGTAAGAACTGTAGGTTTAATGGTCACACAATTGATAGATGTTTCAAAATTATTGGATACCCTGCTGATTTTGGAAAAAAAATCCTTCTAATAATAATAATAATAATCAGGGTGTTCAAAACTTTAATAAAATATTTTTTAACAATAACAACTACTATGTTGGTTCTAGTTCCACTTCTTCTTTCTCTGATGAACATATTTCAAAATTAATTTCTTTGATTAAGAAAAACTTTGGTAATGTTGTTTCAAAGGGAGTACATGTCAATATGGCAGGTATTGTCTTGAAATATAACAAAAAATTTAACCGAACTTTAAAAAGTTTTTTAGTTCTAATACTCAACTTCATTATGCACTTGTTGCAGCTAGATTGATTATTGACTCTGGTGCAAACCAACATTTAACATACACTGATAAATATTTAGTTGATGTTATTAATATTTCAAAACTTAGGATAAGCGTTTCACATCACAATGGGACTGTAACCTTTGCCCCTTTTGTGTTCTGAATATTTCATTTTTAGTCCTTTGACTATTTGACTTTTGTCTGTTTATATAGATATTGTACCGTGTCGACGGTGGTGATTTTATGAGAATTGTGGTAATTTATGGTTTATTTTGAATAATAGTCCTTTTTAGAAGTTATTATTATGTTGGTTAAGTTCCAGGTGATTGACCCGTGAGATTTGAGAAATGCTGAAAAACGAGTCCCGACACGTCCGTTAATATCCAGAAGAGATTTTGGGAAGTATGTAGCGTAAATATATCGTGTAAATAGTCTAGGTTATTGGAAAAGTATTTTTCAAGTGAATAAAAATACTAATTAACTTTGGAAAATATTTAACGATCGAGTTATAGAGTTTTTAAGTGATCCCGACACGAAAAGAAGTCCCCGAACCCCCTCTTGGATGCCTATCAGGTTCGAACCCACAACTGAATACAGAAGGATAGTTTTTAGCTTCTTGTGTCCACTTGGTACAATCTCCTTTTGTTTGATACAAAACACACATAGTTTATTCTTTCAAAAATTAGAAACTCTCTTTTTCTCTCTTGCTCTCTTCTTCCGATCTCAAACACACACAAACATATTAGTTTTTCAACTTTGATAAAAAAAACATGAAGATTGGTGATATATTGGGCTGATTATAGTATTCGAGTATTCATTAAAACAACGTTTATGTTGTCCGGTTCGCATCGAAATCTATATTTTTGAAGATTTTCTTGTAAATTTCTAAATTTAAATTCCGTTTGTCATTTTGGGTTTATATTGATGCATAGATGTTAGTTGTACAAGTTGATCGTCGTAAAAAGTAAGTTTTGAAAAAGAAACGAATAAAAAGGGGTGTTTGGTTGCGTCGAACATAAAAAGAAACAAAGAGGGTTTTGTAGTTTTGATGTTGTGGTCATGATGGTTGAAAAACATATATTGCTAGATAGCTTATTTTGTATCGTAGATTTTATAGCTTTTTTTAGTGGCTTTTCGTGGACTTATTTTGAGCTTTATGCTCGCCGGCTTTATTTAAATAAAACACAAGGGATATGTGTTTTTTGTTATTGTTTACTTTATATTGCGTTATATTCACCGGACTATTTTTATGGCTTACGGTGTTAACTGAATATGTATCGTAGCTTATTAAGCTTATTTTAAAGCTTATGGACTAGTTTTTGGTGCTTTTGGGCTCGCGGCCCATTAAGCACAAATAAGCCGTCGCTTATTTGTTGGCTTATTGTGGTCCGGGTTATTTTCGACTTATTAGTATGAGCTTATGTATATAAATGGGCCGTGGTTTTGAGCTTGGATCGTATTTTGGACGTATAAATACCTTAATGGACCTAATTAGGCCTTTATAAAGCAATAAACGGATATTAGTGTTTTTTAAGTGTTTTGACTGGATTTTGAAAGTGAAATGTATTTACGAAGTGATATTGAACGTTATTTTGAGAAAACGTTTTATTAAACGTTAAAGATTGAGATTTTGGAATTTTGTCGGAAAAGTGTCAAAAGTTTAAAAAATGTTTGAAATAAAGGTTAAAAACCTTGGAAAACGTGATATAAACGTACGGGTCATGCCGAAATTTCATAAAAAGTTTTTACTTAGAAAATTTTACTTAAGAACACGATTTTTGATTTGAAAATAATAAAATATTATTTAATTATTTTATTTTATTTATTTACTAATTCACTAAATGACGAAAATTTAATATTTTCTCGAAACTTTTTCTAATATGTGTATTATGGGGTAAACGTTTATTTTTTTTTCTGTCCACCATAGTAGATTATTTTTTACTCCCGGTATCTTAAGGTTACCGAATAGACTTATCGATGATATATTTATAATTAATTATTATAAATATTTTACTTTATGACTTATCTTTTTCTTTAAATAATATAAGTATGTATAGTTGTGATATCGATTAATATGATATGTTGGGATAAGTCGTCAACCATCACACCACTAACTGTTAAGGTAATTGTACAACGGTTTTTACACATTTTGCATCAAACGTGTAGATTGTTTTGGAAAGATTGATTAAAAATGGGATATTAAACTGGACTAGATCGTTGTTGCGGACGTCATTGCATTTGCTTTTGATGATTGAGTTGGTTGCTAAAGGTTTGCTTGAAGTGAGTTTCGTAGCCCTAATTTTTCTATGTTTTTTGTTGGGGGCGAAAATATACTCAAATTGTGTTTTGAACTGGGTTTTTATTGACTGTTGCAAAAACCATGGTTTGTTGTTTGGACAATTATGTAGCTTATGATTGCTATGTGAATATATGTGATGTAACTTTATTGATGTACTGTGTTTGGTATGCTAGGTTGGGATATTTACTTGCGTGTACGTCGTTGTTTGGCACGGCAAGGTGATTGGCAAGAATTGCCATGTCTAGTATTTGTGGTTGCCCTAATATAGTGCTCTGCTGGTAGGCCATTTAAGGTGCGTTGTGTTTTTCATGGAATACAGGGCATTTGTTGGTTTAAGGCTCAGAAACGGATAGGTGGCGGGAAGCTGTTAGTGGCCAGGCTTTTGTTAGACGGGCTGTTACTGGGGCTGAGGGGAGTTGCATTGGTGGGGGGTGTAAGGGAGGAGCGTACTTTGGTTCACCCCAGGCGTTGCTTGGAGTGACTCTATCGGCTTAGGATGCAGAACGCATATGTGGTTTTATGGGGGTTTGTTCGTGGGTCTTATGGCGCTTGTGCGGATGCAAAGGGCTGGGGATTCGCTAGGGGTGGATTGGAGGTTGCTGGGCTTTTGGGGGGGCTGTGTATCCTGCCGGTAGCGTTCAAGTTCGCCTCGCGTTCCTAGGTTGGAGGGGGCCATCGTGGGGGACTCTAGGTTTAAGGTTAGGGTGGCCGTCGTCTAGGTCGTTAGGCTGGTTTTGTTATGAGGGCGATTTGGGCGGGATGTTATGGCTTGGTAAATCGACTAGCGGGTATGCTAGGTCATGTTTACATGATTAGCGAGGATGCTAAGTCATGGGTGATTCTCATATATTCACTATCATATTGCACTATTGTCCACTGTTTTGAGATATTGGCATAGCTTTTGGGTTTAAGGTCAAACCTACGAGCTCACCAACATTATTGTTGACGTTTTCGAGTATCATTTTTAGGTGAAGTGAAAGATGAATAGGTTGGTGATATGTGATAGCAGGCTTAGAAGTATCCCTGTGGTATTTTTTCATGTGAAGGCCTTGCTTTTTTTTATTTGTTTGTGTTCTTAGTATTTTTAGAAAGTTTTGGTTTATGTTTGGATTGGACCCCTGCAGTGGGCTTTTGAATTGTAAGACGATTTTGGATTTGGTTATTGATTATAGGACATCCTCTCGAGGTTGTTCGAGGTGGATGGTCTTCGTAACACTTGAAGTTTATGCATTGTAGTTTTTCTCTATATTGATACGTTAATAATGCTATGATTGTTCTATTATTTGCGCTACTAGTTTTCGCATTATCGGGGGTGTGACAGATTGGTAATCAGAGCAAGGTCTATAGTGACTGGGTGGGTTGGCCTTGAATATACCTACGATCCGTCATTTAGTTGCGTATAAGATCTTATCTGTGCGCGGTGTTCCGCTTTTCGCTTGCTTTGCGTGTTCGCCGTTTTTGTAGCTTTTGTTATGCCGTCATTGAAATGTGTGAGCTTAATTACTAAGTACAACGGGAAAGGATTCGGATTTAATATGATGGCCAATCGTAGTTATATAAAAGTATTCTCAAACTTACTCATACTTGGTTCAATACTGTTCACACAAAATTGATGTTGACACCATTAATGTGGTGTATTATCGTGTATAGTCCATATTATATAGTAAGTATTCTAAATGTGATGATAAGTCTTCACAACTACCTACCGAAACGTTACATGTTCTCCTCATGTAGTAAAGCCGTCCCAATGGATGAGGACTCGAAGTGGATGGTCTGGCCTGTGCCGCATCACGAGGAAGGGGAAGGCGTGAACGGGTTGGTAAAGGTGGGTATGGTTAGAGGACCCGAGAGGAGTTAATGACGAGCATGTGACGGATTTAATGGTCAATCGGATGTACCAAGGAGCAGGAGCTATGGTAATGTACGAGGGCGTCAATGGGAATATAGAGGAAGTCAATGTGGGTGTAGGATGAGCACCCGGCTTTTTGACGTATCATTGACAACAATTGCAAAGAATCTCTTGTACCCGTCATTTTGCTCAGGTTGTGTAAACAGGAAATGTTGGAAATCAAAATTGGTAATGTGGTCTACATGAGAACGTTCAGTTTGAACATTTGGAATTGTTAGTGAATGGCAAAACGTGGTAGGTTGTTCATATAAGGAATTCTTAGCTTGTAACCCTAAGGAATATGATGGTAAGGGAGGTGTTGTAGTTCTTACTCGATGGATTAAGAAAATGGAGTTCGTGCAAGATATGAGTGGTTGTAGTATTGACCAAAAAGTGAAATACACTGCTGGTTTATTTGTGGTAAGACTTTAACGTGGTGGAACTCTTAGATCCGAACGCTAAGCCGAGAAGTTGTTGTTAGTATGTCATGGAATGACTTTAAGTTTATGATGATAGAAGAGTTTTGTCATAGTCATGAAATGCAAAAGTTAGAAATTGAGCTATGGAATCATGTTATGGTTGGGGCTGGCCATGTGGCTTATACTGATAGATTCCATGAGCTGGCTAGATTAGTTCCCCATTTAGTAACCCCAGAAAGTAGTAAAATTGAGAGATATGTGTATGGCCTTGCTCCACAGATTCGTGGGACGGTGGCAGCAACGAAGCCAAAGACTATACAAAAGGCTGTGCAGATTTCTAGTGCACTGGCTAATGAGGCTGTTAGGAATGGATCAATTAATAAGGTTAAGAAAAGAGGAAATGTGGGAGAACCTAGTAAGGATAAGAATGGTAGGGATGATAATAAGAGGACTAGGACTGGAAATGCTTTTGCTACAACCGCAAACCCTATAGGAATAGAGAATACTGGGTGCTTGGCATAAGTGTACCCCACTTTGCACTCCTACATTTGCACTCGGAGGGCCTTGTCGCACATGCTTCAACTGTAACCGCCCAAGTCATTTTGTAAGGGATTGTAGAGTTGTGCCTAGGAATGTGAACCCGGTGAATGTAAGGAACCCAAAACCTGCTCGTGGAGCATGCTTTGAATGTGGAAGTACCGACCATCTCAAACTGGCATGTCCAAGATTGAATAGAGCACAAGGACCGGGAGGAAACCGTCCAAACCAAGTTGTTGCTAATAACGGGGGTCAGGGTCGTGGAAACCAAGGGAACTAAGCTAGGCCTAGGGCATTCATGTTGGGAGCAGAGGAAGCTCGCCAAGATCCAAACATTGTGACGGGTACGTTTACTTTGAACAATCATTTTGTCAATGCCTTATTTGACTCTGGTGCCGACTATAGCTTTGTTTCCACTACTTTTATACCTCTGTTAGGATAGGAAACCAGGTGAATTAGGTTTCTGATATTAGATATGAGTTAGCTAACGGGCAGCTAGTAGAGGATTGATTAGGTTATTAGGGTTGCAAAACTAGAAATCAAGGGTCATGTCTTTTGACAATCGATTTGATTTAACCATTCGGGCATGGGAGTTTTGAAGTGATTATAGGTATGGATTAGTTGTCTAATCGCATAAGGCTTGGGACATAATTTATCATGAGAAACGTAGTGAGGATTCCTATAGATGGCAAAGGTGCTTAGAGTATTAGGCAGAAGACCGGAAGAGTAGCGAGACTTACTTAATGCGTGCTAAGGCTAGCGATAAGAAACAAGAAGAGATTGTTGTGGTTAGAGATTTTCCCGAGGTATTTCCATTATGATTTATCAGGATTACCACCTCTCTGGGAAATTGAGTTCCGGATTGAGTTAATCCCTGGAGCTGTACCGATTGCAAAGTCTCCCTATCGTTTGGAACCTTCTGAATTGAAGGAGTTGTCGGGACAACTAAAGGAACTCTAGGACAAAGGTTTCATTTGACAAAGCTCATCGCCTTAGGGAGCACCGGTGTTGTTTGTAAAGAAGAATGATGGTTCTTTTAGGATGTGTATTGACTATAGAGAATTAAACAAGTTGACTGTTAAGAGACGTTATCCGCTTCCTAGAATTGATGATCTGTTTGACCAACTGCAAGGGTCGTAGTTTTTCTCAAAGATAGATATTAGGTCTGGATACCATCAGCTGAGAGTGCATGAGGATGACATTCCAAAGACTGCGTTTAGAACTCGTTATGGACATTTTGAGTTCACAGTAATTCCCTTTGGTATGAATAACGCACCAGCGGTATTTAGGGATTTGATGAACAGAGTTTGTAGGCCTTATCTTGATAAGTTTGTGATAATGTTTATAGACGATATCTTAATCTACTCTAAGACTCGAGAGGAGCATGTAGAACACTTAAGGTTAGTTTTAGAACCGATCAAGAAAGAGAAACTGTATGCTAAGTTTTCTAAGTATGAATTCTGGCTAAGAGAAGTGCAGTTTCTTGGGCATGTGATAAATGGTAATGGGATTCATATAGACCCTAGTAAGATTGAAGCTGTTAAGAATTGGAAAGCCCTTAGAACTCCGTCTGAGGTTCGTTTGTTCTTATGATTGGCTGGATATTACCGTAGGTTCATTGAGAACTTTTCTAAAATACCTAAGTGTCTTACTATCTTGATTCAGAAGTGTAAGACTTTCGATTTAGGTGAGGAACAAGAATTGGCATTTTAAACTTTAAAGGATAAGTTATGTAAAGCGCCTGTTCTAACTCTCCCCGATGGACCTGAAGACTTTGTGGTATATTGTGATGCGTCCGGGTTAGGACTAGGTTGTGTATTGATGCAGAGAGGTAAAGTGATAGCGTATGCATCTAGGTAGTTGAAGATTCATGAAAAGAATTATACGACCCATGATTTGGAATTGGGAGCAGTTGTGTTTGCCCTTAAGATTTGGAGACATTATCTGTATGGGATAAAGAGTGTCATATATACAGATCATAAGAGTCTTCAACATATCTTTAGTCAAAAAGAGTTAAATATACGACAGCGTCGCTGGATAGAGTTGTTTAGTGATTATGACTGTGAGATTCGCTACCACCCTGGTAAGGTGAATGTGGAGGCTGATGCCCTAAGTAGAAAGGAAAGAGTAAAGCCTAAGAGAGTTAGAGCTATGAATATGACCCTTTAGTCGAGTATCAAGGATATGATACTAGCGGCTCAGAAGGAGGCTGTGGATGAGTCTGCAGGATTGCAGAATGGTTTGGATGAGATGATAGAACATAGAAGTGATGGGACTTTGTACTACCTGGATCAAATATGGGTTCCTTTAAAGGGTGATGTGAGGACCTAATAATGGATGAAGCCCACAAGTTGAAGTACTCTATATACCCAGGGGCTGATAAGATGTATTATGACCTTAGAGATAGGTATTGGTGGCCAGGTATGAAGAAGGACATAGCTATGTATGTTAGTAAGTGTTTGACTTGTTTGAAAGTTAAGCCTGACTATCAAAGGCCATCTGGCTTGCACCAGTAACCTGAGATTCCCAAATGGAAATGGGAAGGAATAGCTATGGATTTTGTAACTAAGTTGCCTAGGACTAGTAGTGGGCATGACACAATCTAGGTCATTATAGATCGGTTGACTAAGTCTGCTCATTTTCTACCTATGCGTGAGGATTATAAGATGGATAGACTGGCTATATTGTATTTGAATGAGATAGTTGCTAGACATGGTGTGCCGATCTCGATCATATCAGATCGTGATAGTCATTTCACATCAAGGTTTTGGCAGTCAATGCAAGAAGCATTAGGAACTCGGTTGGACATGAGTACGACTTACCACCCTAAGACCGATGGTCAGAGTGAGCGTACTATTCAGACTTTGGAAGACATTCTTAGAGCATATGTCCTAGACTTCAGAGGAAGTTGGGATGTTCATCTTTCTTTGGTTGAGTTTTTGTATAACAATAGTTATCATTCTAGTGTGAGATGTGCGCCGTTTGAGGAATTGTATGGTAGGAAGTGTCGTTCCCTGATTTTGTGGGCTGAGGTTGGAGTAGATCAGATGATAGGTGATTGAATTTCTTGATTAACCCTTTTTAAATATATATAAATAAATATAAAATACTTATAAATATATAAATATAAGGAT
>BQNB010145183.1:0-16752 GCA_026074375.1 Tanacetum coccineum
TCCATACTTCCATGGAGGGGTGAAGCTCACTTTTGTAAAGTGTAAGTGTGTGTGTTCTCTCTCTAACACACACATCTTCCCATATCTCATATTTTCTCTCTAATATATGGATACTTTTCTTTTCCATTTTACCAAGCCTCCAGATCTTGTGTCATAAGGGTGAATAATGTTAACAGATATCTAGTGCATGAGAAAAATATCTTGCATGCCTAGGATACCACCTTTGCATTTCAAAATTTGAATGATCAAATTGGACCCTCCCTCTACTTGGTTGTAGTTCGTCCGCCACATACAAACACCAACACCCTTCCAACTTTGTAGTAAACTTGTCTCCTTGATATTTTGGACCACCTAGGATCCTATTTTGGATTCATTTCAAAAGCTAGATACATCCTCATTTGCAAAGAAAACACACACATATCCTTACTTTCTTTCTTGTTCGAACGGCACCAAACACACACACACTCTTATAATTTTTAACTTTTGATCAAAACCATTTGAAGAAAGAAGAGTTTGGGTTGATTTTGTATAACCATTTGGGTATTTAAACACAACGTTTGGGTTGTAGTTAGTTCTAATCACCTTCTAATCATCTATTTTTGTAAGTCATTCAATCATCTTAAATCTTGTACTTTTGTGTTCAACATAATGCATAAATGTAAGTTGTACAAACGAATTATAAAAGTTTAGATTTTTAAACTACATAAACCCTAAAAGTTTATATATATGGCTTAAAAATAATAAAAGGAAGACAAGGAAATTATAGTTTTGTGATCGTGGTTATTTTTATGTAATAAAAATTGTAACTTTATGCTTATTATGTTCGGCTTATTTAATAAGCTCTTGGAGAGCTTATTGCGCTTAAGTTAATATTCGGCCCAAAAAGAAAAGAAATAAAGAATGTTTGTTTGGCTTGTTTAAATTCGGCTTATATTTCATGGCTTATTTTCTAGCTTATTTTCGAAACGACAAAGAGTTAAGCTTATTTAGCTTAACAAATAAGCCCAAATATGCTTAACGGGCTATTAAGCCGCGTCCCACAACCAAAAGCCCAAACCATGAGCTTAATCCATAAGCCTAATGGTTCGGCCTATTTGACTTGGCTTATTGAGGGGTTATTGGTAGCTTATTCGAGAACCAAAAACTTATTTGATATCTTTTTAGCTTATCAAGCTTAACTAATGGGCCCGTAGGAGTTAGGAAGTTTCGGCCCAACAAGAGAGGCCAAACCGTGGCTATAAGCCCACTGTTAAGCTTATTGGATTTTTGTATTGGCTTATTGGAGCTTATTTATAGCTTACTAATAAGTCGAGTGCTTATTCTTTCAACGGTTTACTTATCGGACTATATGGATAAGTTTAAGCCTATTTATTTGACTTAACGGGCCACGACCCAATATGAGACAACACACCATGGCTTTAAGCCCACAGTGTAGCTTATTGGATAAGCTCATGTATAGCTTATTTGATATTATCTGAACTTGGATACTAATCGTTATTTATTATGGACTTTTCGTTTAACGGATCATCTAATTAGGCTTATTGGGCCTAAAATCCCAATAAGGATCCGAAAGAATTTTTAACTTGATTATTAAGGGATTTGATAGTATAGTAGACTTGATTCGCAAAATATATCTTTGAAAGTGATTGGGATTGATTTTTGATAAAATCTATGACTTTGGGAAAACGTGTAAACACGAACGGGTCATGCCAAAATTTCTATAAAATCTTTATACTTAGAAAATATTTTGAAAACGTTTATTATAAAAATATCTTGACTACTTATAAGAGAATGGGTAAGATGCTGAATATATATATTTACTTGATTATTATTATGTAGTATTATATATTTAACATTTCGATGTACTTTATCGAGTCAAGCGTTACAACCACGATACGATCACCAACGTTTCATTTTAGAAAACATTTAACGAAAGTATTTTAGTAAAGACTTATGAATTATTCGTATTTCTCTATTATTTCGATTCTAAGTCAAAACCTATATTCCTTAGGTCGTGTTCGAGTACCGTCGTTCCATTCCGTTTGATCTTTCTTCTAACCTATTCACTACTTTAGTTCACCAAATCAAGGTGAGTTCATAGCCTCATTTTTACTCGTTTTAAATAAATGTTTTACAACTTGGGGTGAGAAACATTGCTTGTTTTCTTAAACCGGACACAAGTACTTTACGTGATATTTACCCTTGTTTATGTATTGCCTAAGTAGCGTTAGACCACTATTTTCCCGTAATATCATGAACCATTAATTAACTTTAACCGACTGCTGGTTAAGTAAGCATGAGTGAGTAAATAGATCTATTGGGAATAATAATCTCCATCCGGGTTTGGTAATTCTTACTGGTCGGGTACGACCGATGTACAGGTCAACGAATGTATTTCAAGTCGTAAATAGTTTGGGTGATCTTTGGTCGGACACCTACTAGGGCAACTTTATTTAGCAATGTACATGATACCTTCCCATTAGCTTCGATGTCATGAGCTTAGTGCAGCGTAAATACCTTTTTGTTTGAATTTGTATCTGTTATAACTGTCAGATACGTTTTGAAATCTTGTGGTCCACTATAACTACGTTTGGATTAAAACTATGGATTCACCAATATTATGTTGATATTTTAAGCATGTTTTTCTTAGGTGCTTAGCTTGGATTTTCAAGGTGTGCTATTAGAAGTCTATGTGCAATGTGGCTTCGACCGATTTCAAGACTATCTTATTTAATACTCGGTGTCCTTTGCTAAAACTTAATATTGCTTCCGCTATGTTTCCTTATTGCTTTCGCTATGCTTTAATTACTTTGAAATGGTTTGTAAGACTTAATTAGTTTTAAATTTTACGCAACGAGCTATGACTTTCTAAAACGTACCCGTTTTAGAGGTCGTTCTTTATGCTTTGTACTTGAGATATGTATGACGTCACGCCCTGGACACTTATTCTGACGGGACCCTATTTGGGGGTGTGATACATTGCCTCAATGTTTTTCGGTTCAGTAGTACTCATGGTGAGCGCGAACATACACATTTCAGGATCTGTTGCAATTTTTCGTCTTGTTTGTACGGGCTTGGATGGATTTCCACGAACTTGTTCTAACGGGTGATCTTTGCTCCATCAGTGTTCAGATTGATGACGTTGGTAAAATGTATGCATGTTTGAATTATCAACATTGTGAGAAGATGACTCTGCTTATTTACGTACTGGTATACTGAAAATGTTGTAAAATTCGTTTTCATCAATATGTGCATCTGCTGCTTGACCATTTTTGTTTTCATCATCATTACCATTTTTTGTTGGAGTGATCGGTTCTATTGTAGGTTGAATATTTGTTGTAGGTGTGTTAGGATTAAAAGTCTTCTTGATGTTGTTAGAATTACTGCTACTCAAGTTTATGTTAATACTACTCTGATGAAGTTAGTGCTGCTCATGAACTTCAAAGAAAATATAATAAGTAGTTGCTACTGCTGATACAAAAGTTAATGTTGCTAGTGAAAGTTACTACTGCTAGTACAAAGACTGCTTAAAGTTAATGCTGTTGAATCAAGAAAATATTCTAAATAGTTAGTACTGCTAGTGTTAAGTTAGTACTGCTAGTGTAAGTTAGTACTGTTTGTTAGTACTGCTTACTTGATATGTATTAGTTATTTATAGAAAAGATTTTATATACTTAGGAAAGTATTGTAAGCCGAGTAGGACTCCTTGGTGTATAAAAGGAGGTCCTAGGGCATAGATATTGATGCACCATACCTAGTACCAAAACCAAAAATCAATCTTTTTCTTAGCTTCAAGGTCTTTGTAACCCTAATACTTTAAGAGTATTTGTATTATTATCATTAATAATATTGGAGCTTATTTGTTGAATTGTATGTTCATTGAATTACTATTTTATTGATAATTCTTATTAATATTAAAGATTAGATTCCGCATAATCTTTAATACCTTCAAACAAAGCTTTTACTATAGTTGTGTTAGATTTATCTAATATAACTAAACCTTAAACAAGCATAAGGAATTTGATCTATTGAAGTGGGATTAACAAGTGGTATCAGAGCTTTGTGAAAAGCTTTGAATAAGAATAACTTGTTTTTACACACAAGATCTTTTGCTAAAAGATATGGATCAAGATTCTGCACATATGGTGGCTGCATCCAAAGTTCCCATGCTCAAACCTGGTGAGTTTGAGATATGGAGGATGAGTATTGAACAATATATCCAGATGATAGACTATGCATTGTGGGAAGTCATAGAGAATGGTGTAACTTTGCCAAAAACAACAATTGTGGAAGGAGTTATGACAGAGATGCCTATTACAACTACTGAAGAAAAGGCTCAGAGAAGATTAGAGGTGAAAGCTAGAAGTACTTTAATGATGGGTATTCTTAATGAACATCAGTTAAAGTTTAACTCTATAAAGGATGCTAAGAAGTTGTTGGAAGCTGTTGAAAAGAGATTTGGTGGGAATGAAGCTACTAAAAAGACTCAAAGGAATCTCTTAAATCAGCAATATGAAAAATTTACTGCTCCAAGCTCAGAGATGCTTGATCAAACTTTTGATAGGATTTAAAAGCTTGTGAGTTAGTTGGAGTTTTTTGGTGAAAAGATTTCATAAGAAGATGTTAATCAAAAGTTGTTAAGAAGTTTGTCATCTGAGTGGAACACACATGCTGTTGTGTGGAGGAATAAAGCTGATTTGGATACAATGAGCATGGATGATCTCTACAACAACCTCAAGGTGTATGAACCAGAAGTTAAAGGGATGTCTAGCTCAAGTTCAAGCACACAGAACATGGCTTTTGTGTCCTCTTCAAATAACAACACTAGCAGCACTAATGAAGCAGTTAATACTGCTCATGGAGTTTCTACTACTAGCACTCAAGTTAATGCTGCTAACTCTACAAATATTGATAACTTAAGTGATGCTATTATTTGTGCATTTTTTGATAGTCAACCAAATAGTCCTCAACTTGTACATGAGTACTTGCAACAAATCCATTTAGGTAACATGGAAGAGATGGATTTGAGATGGTAAATGGCCATGTTGACTATGAGGGCAAGAAGGTTTTTGAAGAATACTGGAAGGAAGCTTACTTTTAATGGTAATGAAACTATTGGTTTTGATAAGTCCAAAGTGGAGTGCTATAACTGCCACAAGAGGGGACATTTTGCTAGGGAGTGCAGAGCTTCAAGAAATCAAGAAAACAAGATCAAGGAAAGCTCAAGAAGGAGTGAGCTTGTGGAAATATCTACTTTCACAGCTTTGGTGTCATGTGATGGTCTTGGTAGATATGACTGGAGTGATCAGGCAGAGGAAGGACCTAATTATGCACTCATGGCTTTCTCATCTTCAAATTCTGACTCAGAGGTATCTAATGATTCTATTTGTTTAAAATCTTGTTTGAAGACTATTGAATCTCTTAAATCTCAAAATGATCAATTATTAAAATATTTAAAGAAATTTGAGTTAATGGTTCTAGGTTATAAGACAGGCTTAAAGTCAGTAGATGAAAAACTTGAAGCTAATAAAGCAAAAGAGTCTATTAATTTACAAGATATTAAGGGCTTAAAATTTGAAATTCATATAGGAGAAATAACTATTAGAGAGCTTAGGAAGAAGCTTGAAATAGTTCAAAAAGAAAAAGATGGCATTCAACTTAATGTAGATAAATTTGAACATGCATCTAAAAGTTTAAACAAGCTCATAGAGTATGAGATAGTTGACAATTTCAAGAAAGGTTTAGACTATGAAAATTATAATGCAGTTCCACCTCCCTACATAAGAAATTTCATGCTTCTAACACCTGACTTGTCTTTTACTAGTTTAGATGAGTTTGTTAATGAGCCTATAGTTGAGAACTGTAAAGCTATGTCTAGTGAAGAAGAGCCTAAGGTAGTTAAGAAGAATGATGATGCCCTAATTATTGAAGAATGGGTGTCAGATGATGAGGAAGAGGATGTGTCTCAGCCTAAAACTGAAATGAAAACAGTTAGGCCTAGTATTGTTAAGAAAGAGTTTGTCAAATCTAAACAACAAGAAAAAACTGCTAGGAAAACTGTTAAACAAGTTGAGCAACATAGGCAAAACACTCACAGTCCAAGAGGCAATTAAAGAATTTGAACAATATGATGTCTTAAAAACTAGGAAGCAATTTTGAGATGTTTAATAAGGCTTGTTGGTATGTGTTTAATTACACATACCTTTTTACCTATAAAAAAGACCCTAAAAGACCAAAAACGCACATAAAATGCCAAATATATGCTTGTTTTTGTGTTTGTACTGTGCATGTAACGAATATTCACTAAAGGACAAAAACAAAGCCAAAATAACAAAAACGAGCACTGAATGGAAAAAAGTCAAAGTCAAAGTTAACTCCGACCAAGTCAAAAGTCAAAACCAATGCCGATATCGAAGAAATGTTAAATGGGCCAACTCGCACCCATCTAATGGGCCGGGTCAGCCCATTAAACATAAAAAAGACACAAGTTTAATAAAAATAGCCCAATGCCATTTTTATTACAAAAGGCCCAAATACATAAAACTAGCCCAATAGCCTTTACTGCCACTTAACGAGCTGCTTATAGAGCTGTTAAGTCATTACAGTTTCGGTCCTTATAGCAATTACATCGTTAGTCCTTTAAGGACTAACGGTGCAAAGACTTAACAGAAAAGGACCAACGATGCAACAAGAGAGGACCAACTATGCAAGACAACTATACAATTGGAGGGACCAAACCTGCCTTTACCCTTTAACCCTCACCCCAGACAAAACAAGATAAAAAATCTTTTTCCCGCCCATTGTACTATTCATCCATCACTATCGTTCACACCCCTGCAACAAGACAAAACATTGTCACACCCCTTAAACCATAACCCCACCATTCATTCAAACACTCGTATATATGGTAATAGAGGGTAAAAGAGAAATCATACTCAATTACTCAGACATGATTAATTTCATACCATAGACTTGTACAAGGAACAAAACTAAACCGACAAGGCGTAAGCACCAGGTATAATTATCAAAAGAGAACTTTTATTCGGGTTATAATATTAGGCTAAGGGATAATAAGGGTGTGGATAAGGCATGAGAAATACATACTGGATTTTGATTTATAATATACATGACGATAAGTCCAAGAAACCCATGTTGCTAGTTACTAAACATACCACAAACCCGTGAGGTTGTCGAACCTCTCATCAATATATTTAGCACATATCATAATATATCAATCCAACTCTTATTCACCCCTTTTTTTCGATTCAATTTTTGTAAACTTTTTTTTTCATTCATTTTTTCTTTCTCTCTTTTTTTCATCATTTTTTTCTTTTCAATCCACTCTTCTCATTCAATCAATTAATAATTCTCTCACACTTAATATAAGTTTACACCACAAAAAAATACGAAACATGAAGCATGCCTTCTCCATCTTCTTTAAACTGGCACAACACTTATAGCAAAGTGCGAGCAAACTATAAGCAAAAATCAACCAATCATACCAAGCAACTAGCAACCAACTTTTAGGACATTCGGCAAGGGGTAGGGCTAGGCTAAAGGTTATATTTTTTTGTATTTTTATTTATTTTTATTTTCTGGATGAGAAAAATGAATAGAATGGCTTAGCGGGTAAACTAGGGGTATCTAACACTGAAGATGAGTGCTAACATAAGGGTTTTATTTGGTGGTTAGCTAATCTGTGTAATTAGCTAAAAGAATATGTTAAATGGATGGGCTAATTTGGTTTAAATCCTAAGTTTCCTCTTTATCATATAAAAATACCTCTATCACGCGAACGTGATCTCACTAAGGTCTCGTAATGATTTCAAGCACAAGTTCTAAAATCAATAAATCACCGGCACACTCTTATAATTTTAAACCGATACCAATGCTTCAGAAAAGGCGACAAATCACAAATACACAGCCGTAACGAAGGATGAGACACTTGCAATTGCATTTAAACCTTAACTCGAGAAAGCTAAAGGAAAAAATTATCTTAGGTATCAAAGATGGATACCTGAATTCCTTAAGATCTAAACCTTACATTTTTTTGGTGATTGGTATAAATGCACAAGTAATGTCATCGATCCCGAGTCGGATATGCTCTATCAATCGGGACACATCTCTGGTTTCAAAAACTTTATTTTATTTACTAAGTTTTTTTCTAACATATTAACCTAAATGGTAAAAGATTTAAAAATAAATTAGATTTTTAGATTACAGAGGGCGAACAAAAGTTTATACTTTAAATAATGAGTCTAATTTTTCAATTTGTTTTCCCCCTACACTTAAGTTGAGCATTATGCTTAATCAGAAAACAACTTAAAAGTAGGACACGCGGGGAAAAATAAATTTAAGAGAAACGAGACTTTCCGGGGCTCTTAACTGCTTGGTTGAATTTTGAAAAATATGGCACGAAACCGGAACGCTAACATAAGCATGTGAATTCAACCCATATAATATAATATAATGCTCCAAATATATCATTCCCTAAGTGATAAGTTATCACCACCATCCAACCTTCACCTATTTATTTAATCTGCAAAATAAACAAAACTACGAAAACCGTAAAATACAAAAGCGAACTTTCGTAGGCAACACGATTGCATTTAGCGTATGTAACAAGCCTTTAAACCCCTCGGTTCCCCGAGTGGACGAGTTATAGTCTCGTGCTCGCGCGTTTCCAGCGACACACCCACAAGTTCCAAACACATTTTTTTATATAATTTGTATTTGATGATTCTATACCCAATTTAGTAAACAAACACACATAAATATATTAGGAGAATGTGTTTACGTTAGATGTGCTAAGATGCTAATCATGAAGCTTAACAAGTAGCACAAATCATAAGATAAGTGAACAAAGAAAGGTTAAATGTTCAAGGTCAACTAGCATCCAAACTCTAAAATGAAAACACCAGGACTTAACCCTCCCTCATACTAAGTCTCAATTGCATGTGTATAGATATAGCACATCATGCACTCAACTCTCACAAACCACACCAACTTAGTTCTTGTAATATGGTGAAAAAAATATTTACAAAAACTATTTTTTTGCAGATTTAGGAAGTGCGTCGCAACTTAAAAGAAAGTGCGGCGTACATTGAATCTAATTTTTTTTATAATTTTTCAAATATTCAAAATACTAGAGCGACAAAAGTTACAAATGTGCGGCGGCTTTATTATGAATTTTTTTATGTTTATCACACTTAATTGGTTAAGAACACATATAACACATAACACAGACAAACACAAACAAACAAAATAAAAAGAAACAAGAAAATCTTTTTTGTTTATTTTTATAGTTTTACATTTTTATTTAAATAACCATACATAATAAATGTGCAAGTAGATAGTGATGTATGTGAAACACAAATCATTAAAAGTGATGTATGACTTTATGAAGATACAAAGATAAATGATACTGATTTATTTTTATAAAAAAATCCCTGAATTTTTTTGTTATGTAGTTGCAAGTGCGGCGCACTTCGCAAGAGTGGGTCGAGTATCATAACTTGCGCGTACTGTGTGAAGTATGAGTTGTACTCGTCAGAGATTTTTTTTCACAGATGCAATGAAAGAAATATAATTAAACAAACTAATAAACAGACAAACATCATGAATTATTATATAAATATAGAACATGCCAGAAACAGAATAATCAAAATAAAGCAAATCAAGATTAAAAATGAATGTTAATAGATCACCTCCACGCGAGAAATTTAATGACAAACTAAATCATTCCATTTATACAAGCATATAATTATGATAATCCAATAAGTAGATCTCAATTGATTCATAAGAACTCTAGTCAGCTAGCAGTTTAGTGAGTAAAGATGTGACGTTCATGAAGTGTTCAATCTAATATATCCGTGTTGTGACGTTCGTTATAGAGTGAGAATAGATGCAACTAAGTTGTGCGACAGGTGAGAGAAGCTTGTCATTCGTGCAATAGACGTCGTGGGTTTGCCGGGGAAGGCTTAAAGTATCGAGTCACGAAATAGAGTACAGTGATGACTGTGCAGCATGAGAAAATCCTAGTAAGAAGATTCTTCTAAAATGAATTACACTTGACTCACATGTTAGGTGTACGCACGGTCCAGCTCACGCCGGTTACTCTAAGAACACAGTGCGTGTGCGAAGTACGGAGCGCAGCGCTGACGCAGAAGTGATAGCAAGACGACTCTTTTAAAGACTTTGCTCTTATGATTATGTACGAAACTCATCTACTCTAAGCTGCAGATGCATACATGAAGTGATGAGAGCTCAGAACATACTGGTACCTGAAACATACTAGAAATAGCAAATCCTCTCACAAGATTCATAGCCATGTGCTTCATACCGAATCGCAAACATAAGATCATGCAAGTGAAAGCTCAAACTCTAATCACGTCTTCCGTACTTCAAAGTTCAGTGTTTTAGGACTTCGGCGCTCTCTTGAATACCGTAGTACTAATCCTCAACACTTTTTTTTTTTGTTTGTCCACACCCCCCCACCCCCCCCCCCCGCACCCCGTTCACCGCCGGCTCCGTTAGACAAGCCCCCCCCCCCCCCCCACCCCCCCCCCCCCAGTTTTCTCCCTGTTTATTTTGTGATCGGCGCCAAAAAAATAAATAAAAAATCTGAACTGTTGTATTTTTGACAAGTTTAGAATTTATGAATACACTGATATACCGATTTTGATTAATAACATATCATTCCGAGAAGTATGGCCTATTCGAGTTGAACCCCTATTTAGTTATGGTAAGTCCACGGTCTTCCACGGTGATTTGTAGCACTTCAACCATTTTGCGATGTCAAGTAACAAGGTCTAAAATGTTGTCAGGATCCTAAATGTCTAAAACGTGTGTATAAGCTAGCAAAGACAAGGCTAATGTTCCACATAACATAATAGGTATAGATTAGAGAGATCGACTGTTTATAGTAGAACAATGCATACATGTCATATTGAGACGGGGTAATAATAATAACAAGGATATTACGAATGATAACATAGAATTCCTTTGGCCTATATTACTTAATACATCACGATGCATAAGATTGGTTTATATCAAATATGCTTTACATATGAATTCCTCCATAACCTGGTCGGTTCACATAAGGAAGGGTTTAAAACATAATTTACTTGGGATGTTTATGAATTTACCACATATTTCTCACAAGTTTATGTTATTGATTCTGTATGTGTGTCATAATCAACCCATTACAACTAACTCTTTTGACCTATAATAGTTGCAACAATCAATCAAAGGATAAGCAAGGATCCAAGTAAAGATAACATCCAATTCATAAACATATATATTCATAAGTCATGGCAAAATCATCCAAATATTATATCATGTTTCACATATGAGAACAAAGTACCAAAATTGATATTCCAACTAGTAACAAGCCCCAAACCAATTGTTCCCCATATGCAAACCCATATCTGACCATTCTGAAATCACCCGAGAGGCTGTCACTACTCCTCTGCAACATCAGTAATCCAGTCGCCAAATGGTATTTTTGGTGACGAGTTTAATATAGTAAAGAATTTAGAGATTTGGTGTGAATCTTCTAACCATTATGGTATGATATATAACGGTTCTAGAAACAAGATATTTAGGATCTAGAAATGGTGGTGGACTAGTAGGAAATTGTGGTGGAGAGTGGTGGTAACATGGTGGTGATAAGGGGTGTTTGGATCCTAGGATCCTCACCTAGTTCTCTTCCTCTCAAATGAAGATATTTGATAGATTTATGATTGTATGTGTTTCCCTGACACAAATGGGTGCTATTTATAGGATAACAACACTTGGGGACCAAGGGAAAGGTAAGTGATCCGTCCATGAGTTAATGAGAGATTATTTAATGATTTTGAGCTGTTCAGACGCGAAGTGCGCCGCACTTTTTATTTGTGTGCCGCACTTTGTGTATGTCGGTTAAGATCATTATTGCTGCTGAAGTGCGCCGCACTTATGTGCAAGTGCGGTGGTTTTGGTGCATTTTCAGTGATTGGACAAAAAATCAAAGTTGTAGAGAATTCTTTCTCGGTCGCGTGACCGCCAGAATCACGTCGATTCGAGTTCGTATGCTCAAGTTATGGCCAAAATAGTAGACATGTATCGGGAGATCTTTAACTTGAGTTCTTTCTTCGTTTAAGCTTCAAATCTTTGTGTTTTCTTTTGTTTTCTTCCACGACACGTCATACGAACCTACAATAGCAAATATACTTGATTAAGTATCAAAAGTTCTTATTATTAACCAAAATAGATATATAAAAGCACTGATAACGCATATTGAAATATGTATAATTTAAGCGTTATCAGCACGCCAGGGGCTGTCCGGATTTTGTAGATTTTGTTTTGTCGGCTTTCCTCTTACCCGCCACATGTGAAAACTTTAATAAAGGTATTTTTATGATACTTGAGCATCTGGGAACACTCTAAATGAGGTTTCGACATAGAGAGGAGGCTAAAAACATCTTCCTACCTGTGTGTGTTTAAACATATTGGCCGACTCAAATCTTTTTACTCTATAGCTTTAGCCAAGGCTGAAACTTACTTTCTACACTAGTATGAATATACTTTCATTCTACCATCAAAAGAAAGTATTTATTTGACCTTAATCAAGGAATTTAACCATTGTTTACCTTATCACCGTAACGGGTTACTCCTGTGTGTGTGGTCAACCAACGTCAAAGGTCACTTTATGTAAACGCATCCTTTTCCGTTATGGGACATGCTTTACTTGAGATGCAAAGCACTTCGCTTGTTTGCATCAAGATGATTAGTGATCATATCCATTGTTGATAATCATGGATTAAACTTTAAGTGACTCAATTGAGCTATTGTGGTAATTGAAGGTTAATCTTACTTTGAACCTTCCTATCTTTTTATATATAAAAATGAATTACAAACTCCCACATACATTTCTTACATGTCTTCTATACAATCCATTCTCCACTAAACATCCTCCTAATCATTTGTTAAACCCTTCTACCCAACAAATGATTATATACACCTTCCTACACAATCCAAACATTTTCTACCAATCCCCAAATCATTCATTTAACTCATAATTCCAATTATTTCTTCATTAATAGCAATGTTCTTATTTCATATCTAATCCTTTGATTATTTTCTTCTTTTCACTAAATCATCTCCAGCTTAACCTTTCCTACATAAACTCTCTCTATATTGCTTATCCTTGCCACATGATCATCACTTACCTTCTTAGAAATTGTACCTTTTTGTATTTGTTGCCTCCTACATTCCCCACAAAGGCTTCTATATGTGACATACTAATATTATCAACCACATATTCCCTATTAATTCTTCATCCTTAACTGCACACTTACATAATCATCATTAGAATTTGAAGCAACACACACACACATACACACACACACACACTCTAAATGCTTCTTTTACACTGATCTTCACTCACACACACTCTCTTGAGTTTGAAATTCAAATTACACACTCACACACTACACCAAAACTTCTCTCACACACTTTGCTAACTCACCCTTCCTAACATTTGAAATTTGAATCTGAAGTGTTAGGCTCCCTTCTATCACATCAACATCACATCTTAGCCAACTCCCTCTAACTTACTCTAAACTCAACTACAATACCTCCTTCCAATTGAATAGTGTCGTAGATACTCCTTTATCCTCCAACAATTTAAATTTACATTTAAAGAGAGAGTCGCATTCCACATCCATTCATTCCATCATTCCTTGACAACCTCAACCTCCATTCTTTAATCCCACATGCCTAATTGAATTTGAATTTCAAATTCTCCCTCTCATAACATTCACACTTCTTCACCAAGTTTTGAATATTCCTTGGCATATTCCTTTCTCTCTTAACCATGCCAACTAATCAACCTAACCATGATTAGTTTCTAACTAAACCATATACATTTTATGAATACCCAATCACACCCTTTGGTCTAATAGTTCTTTTCTATCTCTTTGATATTGGACAAACATTCCCAAAACACTTTTTACTACTTCACAAACCTTTTTTATCCAATGCTATTTGAGTTGCTTAACCTTTGAGTGTTGTATGATACAAAGGTCAAAGCGTGATGTTACAATTGAGGGTTAGCGAAGAGAGGTGTTCAAACGCCAAAAAACAAAAACAATCCGAAGTACGAATTCTGGCAGTTTTTCTTTCTATTTCCATTAGTGCTGACGCGTTGGCTCATCACCGGTCTACTATTGATTGGAAAATAGCCAACTTTTTGTTTTGGCTATTAATATACCCTCTTGGCCTTTGTATTCCTCACCTCTTACCAATCTTTCTTCCTTACTTTTCTCTTCTTTTATCCTCTAAGTCTAACACCTATTGTGTTCATAATCTTTTCTTCTATCATCTATTGAAGAGCATATCTCTGCAAGAGAGACACACAAGTTCCTAATCTACACTTTTGTGTTATTAGTCGAGGGTCTTCTTTCTTAAATTCTTTCTATTTGAATCAAGTATCTAAGTTAGGTTAGGGCTTGTTTCATATCAAACATCTTATTCAATTTGGTTGTAAATGAAGTCTTGTATCTTTATGATCAAGCCTAAATCATTTAGGATATAGTTGGGGTTTTGGTAAGCTTCCAAGGGGAAGTTCTTAATGGTCTTGGTTGATCTTAGTGATCGTAGAAGAAAGGAGAATCACAAGTTCTTAGGGGTGGATTCTAAGAGCGCCAATCTTAGTACATATCGGTGGAGCGCCAATCTTAGTGATCCTAGAAGAAAGGCGAATCACAATTTCTAAACGACTCATTTAGAGGTCGTTCTCTCATATCTTGTGCAATTGTATTATGAAGTAACACTCTCGGACATATTTCTGTTGCGACCCATTTTGGGGGTGTTACAGATTGGTATCAGAGCCAGGTTATAGAGAACTAGGTTGCATATATTACTTAGACTATTACCATTTTTACAAACATTGCATCACATCAAACTTTTTCATGAGCATACATTACTTGCTTACACTACTTGCTTACTTGCATACACTACTTGCTTACATGACTTAGATATATGCTTACATTCTATTTCATATCTTTTACACTTGTTTATATAAGAATTATATTTTACACTACTTGCTTACTGTAGGCAACACGATTGCATTTAGCGTATGTAACAAGCCTTTAAACCCCTCGGTTCCCCGAGTGGACGAGTTATAGTCTCGTGAGGGTTTCCAGCGAACACACCTACAAAGTTCATTATATTTCTTTTTGGTTATAGAAATCAGGGTACGCAACACACAGGCCGAATGCACGACATACATAAAAACTGCAAAGTTTTTATTTTATATATGTTAGGAACACGAAAGTGTCGGTCACTTCCATAGATAACAGTCGTTAGCTCGTTAAGTAATTTTTGGAAACTTACATAGGTAGTTAGACCAAGGCCCATGGATAAGCCCATCAAGCCCAGGCCTATCTGCCCCTTGTAAGTATATAAACACCTCCCCATGCCTTAGAGAGGTGGTTGGTTGGTTGTATTTTCACACACTTAATGCATTTCTTTTTCTTTACTTTCTCTCATTAGAAATACCTCCTTCCTTCCCACTTTCTCTCTCTAGTTCTTGTTGTTAAAGATTACTCATATTCTACAATTGGTATCAAGAGCCATGGAGTGGTGTGTTTAGTTTTTGGGTTTGTTTTGGTTTGTTTTCTTCTACACGTCCGTACGTTTTTCTTCTTTATTTTGTTGTTTTCGAAGCTCTTGTGTACACTAAAAGATCATTTACCTTGGTAAATTTGATCTAGTATCTTTAGGATATAGGTGTACAAGCTTTGAATCAAGAAAAATCTCATTTTTGGTCATCTTTTGTGTTCAAAACCTTTACAAAGAACAAAATATTGATTTTAAAATTTTCGTCTTAAAAACCTTAAAGTTTTTATTTTTTTTGTTCCTATAGGGTTAGTAACACTAGTTGTATAAGAATTTTTGCAAAACAACCATCAAACCAAACAACTCTTCCTAGTTGAAACCAAACAACTCTTCCTAGTTGAAACCGAACAACTACTTCCTAGTTGAAACTGAACAACTCTAGTTAAAACCGAACAACTCTTCCTAGTGGAAACCAAACAACTATTTCCTTGTTGAAACCGAACAACTCAAGTTTCCAAATTGTACAGTTTATTTCTTTGACTCGTAAAATCCAGTGAAACATTAATTTATTTTCCCGGCTTTGTCAAAAAATTGTAAAATCCCGTGTAGTTTCATGAATTAAAACACTTAAAAGACAACTTAATCAAACATAATTTCTTTCTACCACTGTTCGATCAAACAAGTAATCTTTTAACATACAAATTTCTCAATGACGACTCTTGCTGACAAAGTGATTCTTTCGGGTGCTGAAAATTGTCCACCTATGTTGGAAAAGGATATGTATGATTCTTGGAAAAGCAGAATGAAGCTATACATGATGAACAGACAACATGGACGAATGATCCTTGAATCCATTGAAAATTGTCCACTCATCTGGCCATCAATTGAGGAAAATAAAGTGACAAGACCAAAGAAATATTATGAGTTATCTGCTACGAAAGCAATTCAAGTTGATTGTGATATCAAGGCAACAAATATCATTCTCCAAGGACTACCACCAGAGGTCTATGCATTGGTTAAAAATCATAAAGTCGCCAAGTAACTTTGGGAAAGAATTCAACTTCTTAAGCAAAGAACTTCATTGATGAAATAGGAAAGAGAGTGTATGATGAATTTGATAAGTTTGCTTATAAGAAGGGGAAACACTAC
>BQNB010145185.1:2247-16752 GCA_026074375.1 Tanacetum coccineum
GGATCATATATAATATATAATTTCATAAAATCATATATGATTTCATAAAATCATATATGATTTCATAAAATCATATATGATTTCATAAAATCATATATGATTTATGATTCCGACGAACTTTTTTTCAATTTTGTTTCAGTCACGAATTGCGAAAATCATATATGATTCGTATGGCGAATCATATATGATTCGTATAACGAATCATATATGATTTTATAAAATCATATATGATTTCATAAATCATATATGATTTCATAAAATCGTATATGACTTCATAAAATCGTATATGACTTCATAAAATCATAAAAAAAAGTTCGTCGAAAGTATATAGTGTCGCCCCTCTATAGAAAGATAATTTAATTCTCGTCGCGATGATATGTTTTGTTTTGCGTAACGATTAATAGTGTGTGAGATATTTAATTTTTAAAAAAGAGGTGAAAAGTGGGTCTTTTTTTTTGATGAAAAAATAAGTGGCTAAGATTGGTTCATTCTATAACAAATATTGAGTCTATATTGAACTTTTGGCCGGAATGAATACCACGGATATGTTACGGATATTCTCGGATGAAATTTTACTGAAAAGGACTAGTGGAACCTAAAATCTCTTGTGAGTTGGAGTTTTAATGTAATTGTTTGAGGTGCAATCATTAGCCACTCATTTAAAAACCCTTATATTATTGTTTTGTAATCTAGCTCCTTGCTAGTTTTTGTTTCTAATAAAATCGCCGTTCCAAAAAAAATATATGATTTCATGAAATCATATATGATTTCTATGATTTCATGAAATCATAATATATAATTTGTGATTCTAACGAACTTTTTTTCATTTTTTTTTCAGTCACGAATTGCGAAAATCATATATGATTCGTATAACAAATCATATATGATTTCATGAAATCATATATGATTTCATGAAATCATTCATAAAATCATAATATATGATTAGTGATTCTAACGAACTTTTTTTCAATTTTATTTCAGTCATGAATTGCGAAAATCATATATGATTTCATAAAATCATATATGATTTGTGATTTCGACGAACTTTTTGTTCAATTTTGTTTCAGTGGCACGAATTGCGAAAATCATATATGATTCGTATAACGAATCATATATGATTTCATGAAATCATATATGATTTGTGATTGTAACGAACTTTTTTTCAATTTTGTTTCAGTCACGAATTGCGAAAATCATATATGATTCGTGTGACGAATCATATATGATTCGTATACGAATCATATATGATTTCATAAAATCATATATGATTTCATAAATCATATATGATTTCATAAAATCGTATATGACTTCATAAAATCATAAAAAAAAGTTCGTCGAAAGTACATAGTGTCGCCCCTCTATAGAAAGATAATTTAATTCTCGTCGCGATGATATGTTTTGTTTTGCGTAACGATTAACAGTGTGTGAGATATTTAATTTTTTAAAAAGAGGTGGAAAATGGGTTTTTTTTATTTTTGATGAAAAAATTAGTGGCTAGGATTGGTTCATTGGGTCTATGACAATTATTGGGTCTATATTGAACTTTTGGCAGGGACCCTAAGGATGTAGGAGATGTGATATAAGTTGTTGTAATGGACTTGTAACAAAGTGGTTAAATTTAAAGTTACAAAAACAAGTTAAAACACATTTTATGATGTTTGCATCTGTTGCATTATCATGGGGAAATCTTGCGGTCCTACATTATATATTTTACAAACATATGAATTCACCAACATTATTATTGACGTTTTAAGCAATGTTTTTCCGGAGGTCAATAAGGCATGAGGTGCAAGGGATACATTGGTGATTATGTTTTGGATGTCACATGCATTAAAGATTTGGTCGCATTACATTATGTATAATTGTTATGGATTAGAATCTTTGTATTTTGAACAAGTGAAGCTTCGGGCTTTTGTAACAAACAATTTGCAAAATCCAATGTATCGGTTTTAAACGACTTTTAAATGGCCGTTCTTATATATATCTTGTGCTATTTATCTATGAAGTACCACCCTCAAACCTATATTTCGCTACGACCCAATTTGGGGGTGTTACAGATTGGTATCAAGAGCCAAAGTTATAAAGAACCAGGTCAAATGTTTTTGCTGGACAATAACCATTTTCAAACTTTGCATTCATACAAAGGGGTTTTCATGGGACATACATATGGCCATTTTAAATTGTCTTTGATTTATATAAGGGAAGCACTAGATAGAGAACACACACATATTCATTCTTAAGGTGAAACAACACAAAATCTCTCCCTTTTCTCTCTTATATGCCACGGCCAAACACCACCACCTTAAACAATCCATACAAAAATTTATTTACCACATTTACAATCATTCCTACAACATATCTAAGATATCCTAAGGTGTTTAGAAGGTTTGATTTGGGGTTTACAAGTGTTAAAGAAAGGAAGGTTTCAAAATTAGGGTTTTTATTGAATTAGGGTTTTCTTGGTATTGGAAACTAGGGTTTGTTTGCTAAACAATGGTTTATACATTGTTTTTCATCATCCTACATCATATTAAGGTTAATACTAACTCACCAATGATCACAATGGTTGGAGGCTTGGTTTGAGCCGTGAGCTATAAGGAGCAAAAAGGGAGTGATTTTTGTGATTCAAGGTTAAGTGTTTAGCATATGCATGTGTTTATCTCTATATACTTGCTTATATATGGAAGATTAGTCCATAAAGATGCAATAGTGGTCAAGGAGGCATAAGGAGGGTTTTAAGGGTTCATGCTTTCCTTGTCTTGAGTCAAAGTAACAAGGTATGGCTAGGTATTAATGAGCAAGTGAAGTACATTGACCAAATGGAAGAGTTTTCTTATATTTCTTGTATATATTGCATAAATTTCGGCATACATATGATATATATGATATATTTTGTAACTTTTATGTATTGGGTATAAAAGTGGGTATTTGTTGAAGCGCAGAAAAGTTTTGGTGGTTCCGGGAGTGCCTAAACGCAATTTATCGCGAAACGTATTTAATTTACGTAACCAACAAAAATAAAATATAAAAGTTAATTATTACTTTTGAAAAAAAATAAATAATAATATAATGATGGCTTGTCATAAACTTTAATTTGTTTGGTGCCCGTTTACGTTGATTGTTGATTTTTAGTTTACGCGATTTAACGTATCGATTAAAATTAAAAGCGAACGCGTACGAGAAAATAAAATAAATAGTGAATTTAAATAGCATCATAAATGACCTGAAAATACGAAATGTTACATCTAATAAAAATTTCAAAACTAAAACCTTTATCAAGGAATTATGTGTTAATATCATGACTTGTAACGAAGGGATGCCATTCATTTTCCTAATAAAGAATTTGTATGTGCCATTTGGCATCCCGTTCGACCCTAAATTGTTTTATAAGGATGTGATTAAATTGGGGCAATTCTAACTTAAAGACTTTTCTGTAAACAAAGTGCTTGCCGGGAGACAACCTGGAATTTATCTTTCTGTTATCTAGTATATCTTCCCAGACTGTCCAATACGGCGTATCCAAACCCTATGGATACGACATATTGACCTTCTAGACGTTATCCAGTCTTTATTTTCAGCACAGTCTATACGACGTATTCATTAAATGAATACTGCGTATACAAGTATCAATACGGCGTATCTTGGGGTATGGATACGACGTTTTGACTTCCTGTACATTATTTAGTTTATTTTACTATATTTTAATGAATACACCAGAGATGAAGTTGCACTTGTTTTCTTATTTGATACAGGAACCTTCTGAAGAAATCGACAACGTTGGTAAGGTATTTATAAATCTGGAAATATTGAAGTGTTGGAGTCTTAAAATCTCAAGATGGCTGTTCAACATACTTTTTGCTCAAGAACTCAAATTAAAGAATCATCCAGAGCAAAATATCAGGGGAGTTTTCTCGTTCTAATTCTATTTCTCATATTCTTTAACTGTTTTATCTATACAACGAGGACGTTGTATAATTTAAGTGGGGGATAATTAGAACGTACTTGTCCTCCTTTTTACAAAATAACATGCTATGTGCTTAAAAATAGGCCAAATTTAATTTTTTTAGCATGAATTTTGTAAAGATCACTAGCTACATTACCTAGCGCACTATAACCCTTGATGAATATTGTGAGAATTAATCCCATTCTGTTTCTAATTGCTTATTAAAAATTCTACAAAATTATGAGTGTGCCGGTGATTTAGTGGACTTTAGAACTTGGCCTGATATATCACTCGAGACCGTAATGATTAGTACTATGGATTTAGATGGCGGAACATGTTCAACTGATAAATTTCTAGGATTAAACCAAATAGCCTACATGTCGTAAAATTAACTAACTAACTGGTTAGTTAAACTCCCGTGTAACCCTTTGTTTACTCTCATTTTTAGAGTAAGATTCCCTAGAACAACCTGTTGAGCCATTCCTTTCTTTTTCTACACCATATTATATGTTTCGTTACACCTTTGCACCTTAGGCTACCGTGTAGATTAAGCCTATTTTAATCAATGTTGCTAGTTGCTTTCGTGTAAAGTCTTGCATTTCCTGTGTCAAAGTGAAATTTTTCTATCTCTGTAATGGTCGAGAAATTACACAATGCAATGGGAAATTATGTAGCTCGTAAGTTTTGCTACTTTCGCAATTATGAGTTATATCCGAAGAAAAAGTGTTACAAGGAAAAAATTATCCAGACGAATTATGATAGTGAAGACGGTGGAATCAAACCGAGGTTTATTATGTATTATTTCAAAAAAATAGTTGATTCAAAAGAAGTTTATACTGAAGGAATTACTTAGAAGGATCGATTATTCGTTGATACGTTACAAAATCAACGATGTAAAGTCTTGTAAAAAGTGGCCGGTATAACCACTTATTCTATAAAAGTATGTGAAGAGCGGGATGTAAGGGAAGTTGACCGTTATGGGAACGCCAACTTAGGTTGTCTTTATATTTATTTATATATAAAAAGCAAAAATTGACTCGCGTATTCTTACTCCTTTATATATATAAATAAATATAAATATATAACAAGGATCAAAATCCACAAAATCAATTAAACCGGAAGTAGTATAGAGTATTTCCGGGTCGTTATGTCTCAACGAGGCTTGAATGGAAAATCGGATGACGGATTGATGATTGATGTTTAAATGACAAAGATTTGGATATGATTGGGCACTAAACCTAATAAGCAAATGCACACAAAGATAAGCAAAGAAACTAAGCTGGAACAAGCATAAAAGCTAGAAATGGTGAAAACACTTAAAACTTTTAAACTAAGACACAAATAAGCTCAAATAAGCTTAAGACAGGCCGTGTATGTACGATACAGCTGCCTTGTTGGTGTGGTACTTATGGTGAAAGATTGTTGAATGATCAACCTTAAGCCTTCTTAACCCAATTTAGCTTTTGACTTGTTTCTCCTTAGCTTTAGCGGTGGAGATGTGTATCCTTGCCAAGCCTATGATACGAAACTAATCACGACCAAGCAATTGAGCACACTACTTAAATGTTGCACCCTAGATTAGTTGAATGATCTGAGTGTTTTTCATTTCCCTATTTCGTGAGGAGCTTGGTTATGTACATGTGATTAGGACAAAACGATGCTTAAACGAAAAATCCTAAACTTCGGTTGGGACACATTTTCATAAACTGAAACTTTTTCTAAAGTCTACATGAGGATAAGTAGGATTCAAGTGGGGGGATATTTGATGACATCAAATAACGTCACTTTATTATATCATTTATCCCATCTGTTTTGCCCACTTTTATATAATTATTGCATAATTTGGTACTTAATTGCTTTAAAGTTGATAAATGCAGTAATTCATGAGTGTTTTGTGAAGATAAGCTAAAAGGCGCATAAATTGGAGCTAAAACGAAGATATTTGAAGATTTTTGATTTCTGACCAATACGCCGTATCCAACTAAAGAGATACGACGTATCAGCGCCAAGACTTCACAAGAAAACGCGTTTGACCAATTCCCAAAACGACGTATCCCTTCTGTCTACATACGCCGTATCCATAAAGATAATTATTCGAAGATACAGTAAATCAACTAAATTGGGAATGATATCATTGATTTATTATGAACGTGGCGCGCACTCTAAGGAATCCAGCCCAATACGCCGTATCGACCTTGCCAGATACGGCGTATCGAGTCTTTTTCAGACACTATAAATAGAAGACTCAAAAATGAGTTTTTAGTGTGCAATATCATATTTTTTATACCATACTCATTAATGACGATTTTTAGAAGAGGGGGGGGAAAACGGGGGGATCAGCCTCCAAGGTCAAGCTTGATCACCGAATCCATAGAAGACATATGTAATTTTACATTCTTAATCGTTCGATTTTTCTTTGTTTGATTACGCTTGTATAATTACAATGGTTATAGGCTAATACCCTCGGGTATTAGCCATATTAATGAAAGTTTAATGTTTGGTTTTGTTTTAAAAATTGATTTCTTAATTAATCGTTGATTGTTTAATTATGTTTATCACCTCATACTTGTTTATGTGTTTGAATATGCGACCTATCATTCAACTGGGTCTAGTGATACCTAAAAAGTAATCTAGATACCGGGATAGCTCTTCATATCGTGTTTCATAATAGTGGACTGATACACAATAAAATATACTAATAATATTTCTAAAAGAGCAATTAAGAACTTTCCTAAAGTCTCCCTTAAGAAAAGCTCACTCTAAAAGATATATATAATATATAATACGTATATTTAACCGGGAAGAATGATCACCCGGGTCGTTTCCCCAACGACTTGTGAAATTGAAACCACGCTTTAGTTTGGACTATGATTTGAATGAGAGAAAAGATATTTTTGAATATCTATAACTACTAAATAAAATGAACAATTAAAAGCAATTAAACACTTAAACTAATTAACGGGAACAAATAAAACGCGACAAATAAGCAAATACACTAAATTAACTCCTAAAAATGCAAACTAAATTTCTAAACCTAAATTAGGACAAAAGAAAATTTTAAGAAAAAGAAAAACATTTTTTTGATTATTTTTGAATTTATTATGAATTAAAAACTATTTTAATCTAATTAAATCCTAAAAAATAGCAAATTAAGTACTAAAAATTTAGAAAAATGATTTTTAAACTTAGAAAAGTCTAAAATAACATAAAAACTCAGAAAACTATTTTTAACTATTTTTAAAATTAAAATCCTATTTTTAAACTTAAAATTAAAGGCTCAAAAATGAAAATTAAAATCTAAAAGGTGTAAAAATGATTTTACTGAATGTAAACCTAAAAGTAATTTTTATAAAACTAAAAACTATTTTTTTGTAATTTTCTGAAACTTTTTTCTATTTTTTATGATTTTTCGAAAATTTAAACTTAAGAAAAATGATAAAAATTAATCTACTTAATGAAAAATTACCAAAAAAATCAGGAAAAGTCTAACTAGTAACAAAGAAGATAAGAAAAATAGAACCAAGATCCCAGCTTATCTAATAAGCTGGGAATAAATTAAGCAAAAGGCTACGACTTTATATTTAGAAGAGAAAGTAAAGAAAACGTGTTATAAATACAACATGTGCCATCAATAGCAACGGATTGGAGCTTATTTGTAGCCACACTTGGTAAAACGTATGGTCTATAAGCAGGAGGTCTTGGGTTCGAGGTCTGGCAACCCCACTTTTTGCACTTTTTTATATTTTTTTACTTTTAACAAAAACTAATTATCCAAACTTATTAAAACTTGATTTTAAGCAACTTTAAAACTTCACTTTTTATCTGAAAATGACAAATAAGCACTGAAAAGCTTAAGTATAAGCTGTTCACAGGAAGTGAGCTTTTGAGCTCACTTTTGCTTATTTGGACTTATAAGCTTGCACAAGCTTTAATATAAGCTCATTTTCAAAACCAAAAGAAGTTCTAGAAAGCTAATGATGTGCTTAAGCTAAAAATGACAAGAAAACTTAACTGAAAACTCTCTAAGCTATCTAAATTTTAAGCTAAACACTGAAAACTAAGGAGCAAACTCAAAAAAAACTTAAAATTAAGCAAAGCTCAAATGCTTAATAAGGCAAGACAATAGCTAAGCCTTTGAGGACTTATCAAACAACATTTAAACTACTAAAATAGATCATAAAAACTTATACTAAAAGCTGAAATTCAAAACTTAAAAGCTAAAACTATTACTACTACTGTTTTTGGCCTTTTTGAGAGATTTTTGAAAACTTAAAGGGCAATTTTACCTAGGCAAATAAGCTAGGAAATGAAAAATAAGGCCTAATCTATATTAAGCTATGATTAATCTATAAGCTAACTAAGTTTTAAAGTCTAAGACCTAATTAAACTAGCCTTAAATGAAACCTAATAATGACAGCAGTGGTAGTTACCACTGCTGATGCAAATTGCAAAGCTAAGCACAAATGCAGGCACCTACTGAGGTTAAACCTGCACTTAACACTCCTATTGAGTGTGTTGAAACTCAAAACAAACAAGGACTCAAGCTCACAAGAGCTTGCATCAAATTAAGCAGGCAAGACTTAAGCTATAAATTCCCCTGGTGCAGGCACTTCTAAATTAAACCCTAACTTGTTCAATTTTAAAATCTAAATTCTGAAAACTCCTTTCCTAATGATTATAAGTAAAGATAAAACTGTCCTAAGCAATGAACACAAGTCACTTTGACTTTTAGAGGTCAAAGTGCAATAATCCAAACACCCCTTAATGTTGTTGACAGATTTCAAAAAGCTTTTAAAATGAAATACACTTAACTAAACTTTGATATCAGACATTAATGAGCTTATATCAACCCTAACAAGCATAAATCATTAACTGAATTAACTAGAATCAAAGATTTAAAACTATGCTACTATATTTTTGGCTTTTTATAATTTTTTAGACAGTATTGAGAAACTAAGATCTACAATCTATTAACTAAAGATAAATGAACAAACAAGATTAATAAGCACAACTTAACAACAAAAAGCACAATGAAGCTAGAAAATAAGCAGTTTAAGCAATTAAGTAGCAACTAGTTAACAACTAAGCTATATTAAACCAGGAAATAAAGAACAAGGAATTTAAATGGAAACTTACCAATTGCTTCAGCTTAACAGAAGCTTTAATTCAAATTATCAGCTACAAGCTCTAGCTTATCCAAATGGATAAGCTAGTATAAGTCCATGGGAGCTCATCCATGGTTAGCTCCCCTTCCAAAAGTCCACAATCCATAAGCTAAAGTAATTAGGCTGTTTTTTTTAAGTTTAAGTAGATTTTAGACTGAATTAAGCTCTATTATAAGCTTATAGACTTATAAGAGCTATTGAGCTTATTAGAACAGTAGCTTAATATTTGAGAGGAAGTGAGAGCTTATTAATGAAAAACAAAAGTGCTTATGATAGATTATTTAAGAGTAAAACTAGATTTCATTAAAATAAAACTTGATTACATGATTAAAAAGAAATTACAACTGAATTTAAAAAGGAAATTGCAATAAGCTAAATTTAAGCTAAAAACTACTAAGCTACTCCTACGTGTGTGTGTGTGTGAGTGTGAGCTCTATTTATAGCCTCATGGTGAAGCTTCCAGACCTTGCCCTGCTGCCCAAGCTCCTTTTCATCCAAACCGTACAAATCTTCAATCACTGGGAAGTAATTTATAGCCGTTTGATCAAAAACTATCTCACACGGATTGCCAGCGTGGCAATCCGTGATTGAGACGTTGTGCTTTCTTTGTGAGAGCAAGTAGTACCAAATTTAATCATTCCTTATGCTTTCCTTGATTTCCACGTGTGATTCTAGCTTGACTTGACCAATGAGAGCTCCTGAAATGACTAATGAACCCTGCCATTTTGTTCTTGACCCCATGAATTGTCGTTTGTACCCTTCAATTTTAAGAAGCCCTTTGTTTTTGACTGATGGTGAATCAGAGGGGATGAATGAATAGTAACATGTTCTTCGCGCCACTTTTAACTGAAAAGGGTAATTAAGATTTGAACTTTGGGGTAATGGCAAGTTTAGTCCCTCTCTTTGTTTTATAGAAGTAAAGTGTAAAAGAACTTTGGAAAATGGCAGAAAAGGTCCTTGGACTTTTATAAAATGGTAATGGGCTAGGGTTTGGGCTTATGTCTTGGGCTTTTTGGATCCGGGTAAGGTATTGAAAGATTTAGGGCCCATTAAGAGTCCAAGGACCATTTGTGTAATTTCTAAAAACTTGAGGGACTAAAGTGGTAACTTTTGAGGTTTTGTCCTTTTGTGGGTTGACTTCTGTTGACCAAGGTTGACTGGAGGTTGACCACAGCTTTGACTTTTTGAATTTTCCTGGCTTTGGCTTTGCATCTCTGGCTTCTTTTGTGCTCTTCCGTTTCTCGTGTCCGTGTTTGCTCGTTTTTGACGGTTTTCTTGTGATTTTTGATATATCCGTACCTGCACACACAAAACACAAAAACAAGTATATTTTTGCCATTTTAAGTCTGTTTTGGGTTTAATTGGGCTATTTTAGGTATAAACGGATATGTGTATTTTACACTTATCATGGACCAATAGGATCACAAATAACGTTCTGTCTTTGTCTTTGAATTATGAGCTTAGTTGGACCGGTAGGTGACCCATTTATGTTTCAGCAATCATGCTCTTAATTAACTGATAAAGATTTGAATAGTAGACTACCAGTATATAAAACACCGTCAAACAATAAGTGGGTAAAGTCCCGTTGGGCTAGGGTTTTAACAGGATCACCACTGCTTTCATTGCACTAAAACAAACAAACCAGCATTGAACCGGATTTAATATGGCTAATACAGTTTTCTATCATTTGGCTTGTACCGCTTTTCTATCTTCTGAATTTCTTCTTTTGTGTTTATTGTGTATTGAATTGATATTTGTTTCCACCAAACCTGTGCCAGTCTCTTAGGCTGAAAACCCCCATATCATTAGACAACGTACATAGCATAGGTTTAACCAGTAAATAGACTAATTAAAATACTAATAGAATATAGGATTAATGTTCCACTCTTAGTGTTCGACACCCTACTTACCGCGAACTCCATCTTGACCGGGTACACTGCTCGTTAAAGTGTTGTTTTAGGTTTGTCGGCTAAATATAAATTTAAAACTTGATAATCAAATAATTGACCCTACACGACAGCACATCAGGTTTTTGGCGCCGTTTTAATATATTTTATTGTCGGGCCCCCCCCCCCCCCCCCCCCCCCTCTATGAATTAATTTAACCTTATTCTTATTAGTATTTCAAACCATTAATTGGTTTATTTTAGAGTAATCTAATTATTTAAATTCTGTTTGTATTGTGTGTTTAAATTCCCGCATTGTTCAATATGACGTATTCAGTCTACTGAATATGGCGTATTAGTCCATTTTACCCTTTTCTCTATTGCAAGTTGATTACAGGTAAAAATGGACGACCCAAATATCACCATGGAGGAATACATCAGACTTGAAGAAGAAAAAGCTCGAAGACATGGTCGAACGTTTAATTTGCAAACTGCCACGTTCGGGAAACTTGAAAACTATGAAGATGAGGACGATTGTTTCATTGACTTCGAAACTGAATTCCTAGCCATAGTCTTTGATAATACATTAACAGCACTCCAGTCTGAGCCCACGGTATGTCCTCCTAACGAAAACATAATAAATTTCAGAATATTATTAGACGAATCCGACGATGAAGAGTACACGGTAATTTTTGATGAAAATTCATTTTCATATAAAATAGTTTCTGCCAATGATTTAAAAACGGATTCGAAAAATGATAATAACGAAATACCTTCATCACCCAACCCTACTATTGATTATTTTGATGATTTAGACTTCTTTAAGGACTTCGAACATGAATTTCCAGCCATTGTTTACAATGATGGTCAAACGTCTAAATCAGATTATTTAACTGAACCAATTGTAAACCCTAAATATATCGATGAATTTAATTTAAATGATAAAACATCACTGTCTGAATATGATGAAGAGAATGATTCTCACTTTAATGATCTATTCAACATTAATCATCCTGATGATTCAAAATCGATAAAAGACAATGATGATAACAATATCGATATAATACAGTCTTCAGAGGGTAATGAAATTACACATGGGGGAACTGGGCTTTTTGAAACAAGTCACGATAAAATCATTAAAACTTTTGGAATAGGAAGTTTTGTCATAAACTTAAAAGTAAATAACGTAATTTAGAATTATTACGTGAACGGAATACTATTCTTTCTCATTATAAATTTCTATGTGCCATTTGGCATTCCGTTCGACCCTAAGCGGTATTACAAGGATGGTCCTCATACAAAAATTGCGAAGGCCAATGTACGTTTTCTTTAAAACTTTAAAAAAGGTGGTCTCCATACGGCGTATTTAGGCATACATATACACCGTATCAATTTAAATATCTGATACATCATATCAAACAAAACCCTATACGGCGTATCAAGCGTAGGTATAAAAACCCAGATAATACGCCGGATCATTATACACACACATTTTTTTTACTCACAATCAAAATTTTTCACCGCGCACTTCAATCCCAAAACCATTGCTTAAAAAAAGAAAAAGGTCGAACTTAAAGACCAACTGAAACAAAAGTGCTTCCTAGGAGGCAACCTGGTCATTTTAATTGTTTGTCTCATTTTAATTGTTTGTTGCACGAGTCTGTCTTCCCATACACTCTATACGGTGTATCGAACCCCTCTACGGCGTAGACGTGTCTGGACGTTATTAGTTTTTAAAACTTAAATATTTAATTTCCAGTAATTTAATTATTTTTACAGGAACCATAAGGCGTATCCTAGGGTTTAGGATACGGCGTATTGATCCTTGTACAGTTGTGTGTTTAATTGTTTTCTTGTACCATTATAGCAAGATAGAATTTGCACTCGTCTTCTAATCTTTTATGCAGGACCTTGCTGAAACTATGATATTGTATATTCTGAAAAATACACGTGTTGAACTTATCCGGGCATTCTGAAGCCCTAGTCAACACACTTTTTGCTCAAGAACTCATCTTGGAGAATTATCACGAGCAAAACATCAGGGAGTTTTCTGTTCTAATTCTATTTTCCCTTATTATTTAATTGTTTTATCTATACAACGAGGACGTTGTATAACTTAAGTGGGGGGATGGAGAATTAGAACGTACTTGTCTTCTTTTTTACAAAATAACATGCAAAGTGCTTAAAAATGGCCAAAATTAAAAAATAATTTCAGCATGACTTTTGTAAAAATCACTAGTTACATTACCTAGCGTACTATAACCCTTGATACTTATTATGAGAATTAAGCCTATTCCGTTTCCAACTGTCAACAAAATTCCACAAAATTATGAGTGTGCCGGTGATGTAGTGGACTTTAGAACTTGGCCTGGTATATCACTCGAGACCGCAATGATTAGTACTATGGATTTAGATGGAGGAACATGTTCAACTGATAAATTTCTAGGATTAAACCAAATAGCCTACATGTAAGTAAAATTATATAACACATTGGTTTAGTTAACTCCCGTTTGTAACCCTTTAGTTTACTCCTCATTTTTAGTGTAAATTACCCTAGAACTACTGTTGCGCCTTCCTTTCTTTTTTTTTTTGTTTTCTACACAATTATTATATGTTTGTTACACCTTTGCACTTTAGCTTTACGTGTAGATTTTAAGCCTATTTTAATCAATGTTTGCTTGTTGCTTTCGTGTAAGAGTCTTGTTTTTCCTGTGTCAAAATGAAATTTTTTCTATTCTGTATTGTGTCGGGAAATTGCACAATGCAATGGGAAATTATGTAGCTTGTAAGTTTTGCTACTTTTGCAATTATGAATCATGTCCGAAGAAGAAGTATTACAAGGAAAAAAATATCTAAATGAATTATGATAGTGAAGATGGTGAAATTAAACCGAGATTTATGATGTACTGCAAAAATAAGAGAAGAAAAAAAATAGCCGGTTCAAAAGAAGTCTATACCGAAGGAATTACTTTGAAGGATCGATTATTCATTGATACATTACAAAATCAACGATGTAAAGTCTTGTAAAAGTGGCCGATATCACCACTTATTTTGTAAAGTATGTAAAGTTGGGGATGTAAGGGAAGTTGACCGTTATGGGAACGCCAACTTAGGTTGTCATTGTCATCTTATGATCGAGACATTTGTTTATATGTTCAAGTCTTTGTCATGGAACGGTCAGGAAAGTTACTAGCAACCGTACCTTATTTGTTGGCTTAATCTATTTGTTTTGTATATTTAATTTAACAACCATTTTACTTTCCTTTCCTGATAACTAACCTTAGGTTCTACTCTTGTTTGACGACGACCTTCGATGAAAGTCAGAAGCTCCATACCCTATATCATTCTTCATCCTTGAAAGAATGATTAAACCCAAGCCTATTTGTAAATACCCAATTTATCTTTTGACTTGTTTCTCCTTAGCTTTAGAGGTGGAGATGTGTATTCTTGCCAAGCCTATGATATGAAGCTAATCAGGACCGGGAAAATGAGCGTACCACTAAAATGTTACA
>BQNB010145186.1:0-16752 GCA_026074375.1 Tanacetum coccineum
GGAAGACACATTTCCCATGGCATGTAACTTTGACGTGGGAAGTTGTTCTAAGTTACGGGAAAGCCACGAGGTTGATTTTATCGACCAACATTTCTTTTTAGTTGCGGTGTTTTAGGATGATAATAATTATTTGTGACTCTTCTAGGTGGTGGAGTTTTTGATATAAAATTAGGTTTTGAAAATCCAACTCCAGGTTTTGATAATGGCTTATAAAAATGTTTAACTTCATTATCACTAGCAACAGGAACTTTTACATTGTTTGCTATTATGTGTTTTGGTCTAGGACCCAAAATAGATTTTTGAAAAGACACACTTTTCTCAGATCTATGTGTACCAACCGGTGGCGGTACCATAATTGTTTTGGGGGACGCCTGAACACTTTGGGGACCGCCCATATTTATAGGATCTCCATCAGAAGACACCTTCTTTTGAGCTTTCACAAATTTTATTTCTTTAGTTCCACTAGATGATGCTTCAAATGAAATAAACCCTAAACCCAATTTTTCATCATAGGGTTTTTGATTACTTAACATTTCATTTAGACACTGTGTACTCTTTTCAAATTTTGTTTAATCTAGTGACTTCCTCTTTGAGTTTTTCATTCTCAATTTTAAGCATATGACATTTTACACATTCGAGATCAACTCCCTTGTTTTTCTCGAGTGTAGATACTTTTTCCTTTAGAACACTTAGTTCTTTTTCTAAATTATTTCTAGTGGCTTTTAATCTTTTATTTTTAGTGATTATCTTTAAACTCATTTTGCATAGTTTATCATATTCATTATCCAGCACTAAGTCATCTATTGACGAGTTCTCATCACTAAAGTAGGAGGATTCGGAACATACCTCACTTGATTCTTGAGCTACTAGACACGTTTCGTTATTGACTTTCTCATCATCTTCTTCACCGCTATCACTCCAAGAACCTTCGACAAATGCTCTTTGGTTCTTGTCTTTTGGTGGTTTTGGACATTCTCCAATAAGACGATTCGGGTCACCGCATCTAAACCATTTTCTATCACTTTTACCGTTTTTGTCATCTCGGCTTCTTTGGAACGTCTTTTTGTCATTCCAAGGTTGTCTCACGAATCTACCTCTTCTCTTAAAGAACTTCTTGAAGTCTCTTACCGCCATGGCGTATTCTTCGTCTTCACTTCCGGAAGTCGAACACTCTTCATCACTAGATTCTTTCTTAGCCTTTAAAGCAAGAGATTTCCTTTTAACTTTTGCTTTGACTATTTTGGAATCTTTCTTGATGATCATTTCGTAAACTTTGAGGTTCCCGATAAGTTCATCAAGAGATAGTGACGTTAAGTCTTTCGACTCTTCAATCGCCGTGACCTTTGCTCTTCATTTAGGATGTAGAGCTATAAGAAACTTCCTAACATAGTTCTTGATAGAATAACCTTCATCAAGAGCTTTTAGACTAGTAATAATAGTATTAAATCTAGCAAAAGCACTATCTATAGATTCGTCTTCGGAAATGACGAATTGTTCATATTGTTGAACCAAAAGGTCGATCTTATTATCTTTGACTTGACTATTACCTTGGTGGGTGATTAACAATGTTTTCCAAATTTCTTTTGCCGTATTACACATGAAAATTCTTTCATATTCTTTTCTAGGCAAAGCATTATAAATAACCATTTTAGCTTCGTTATTTTTCGCAAGTTTCTTTTTTTTTTTAAGTTCATTCAGTTTGTTTATCAAAAGGGATAAACCTTCATCTAATTTGGTTACGGATCTAATAGTATACAATCTGGTTGAAAATCACCGTTGGTAATAACATGCAAAGATCTAGATCTTTTGATTTAACATATGTCTCGAATCTATTTTTCCAATAAATAAAACTATCGCTTTCAAAAAGTGGTGGTCTTCGCATGGATTTCCCTTCTAGATATTTGTCAGAATCCATAGATCAATCCAAGCTTTAAAATACAATAAATTTTAAAAATCTTCAGTGACCTTGGCTTCTGATACCAATTATGGAAACTAGAAGGGGGGGGGCGGTTGAATAGTTTACAAGTTGTTTTTAAGTTTTAAAAGTTTTCTTTTAAAATATTTAGATTCGAGTTGTATGTTTAACCAATTTACAATATGAACAAACAATATAAAAATCTAAACTAAAGCTAAATAACAATGACAATAATATGAAGAGATAAGGAAAGGAACAATCAAACCAAGACGCCAAGATTTTATAGTGGTTTGGCTACGAAAGCACCTCTTTTCTTTGCCTTACTTCACTCCCTGAGTATATACTCGAGATTCCACTTTTGTCACAAGCTCCCTTTAGGCGAAGGGAATAAGCCAAAAAGAAAACCGTTTACACGTCGCTTATGTTGTTTTCTAACACTAAGCTAAATGTCGAGTCCTAATCTTAGCTAGAACCAATCTACAACTTCACAATCACTACACAATCATAAGATCTACACTATTAGATTTACACAATATCCGAATCACACAAATACATAAAATAATTACAATAGAGATTTGGTACTTAGAAGAAGAGAGGAGAGATCACTAAATAACAATTCGTTTCTTGGCGAATACGAATTGGTTTTTCCTTCTCTTGCACTTGAATGAGAAAGAAGAGATGAGAAGATGAGATTAGATCACTTGAAACAAGATCTAAGAATGTTAGTGATCAAGAGATTTAGAGAGAGAAGGAAGATTTTAGAGGGAGGAAATTATTTGAAAATTTCTTGCTAAGAGGTCTGTTTTTCTGCAGGGAATTGAGTAGTATTTATAGGCAGGAAAACCCAACGGTCACTAGGGGCGGTCCTGGCAGTCCCAGATATATCTGGGGGCCGCCCAGTAGACTACGATCCTATTTTTGTCTTTTTGTGGGGAAGGTTGTATCTGGTATGGAACATTTCATTTTGGGGGGAAAATTTGAATTTCAAAATTTAAGTTTTTAATAAAACTTTTTTTTAATTAGAAAATATTTTGTATAATTAATTTTGTGAAATTCTTTTATAAAAATGTGAAGGATAAGAGAAAAATATTTTTTTTATCACTAATCATGCTTAATGATTTGTTTGTTCATACCTTAAGTGATTACTAATCTTAGAAATGGAATTTTATGATTAATAATTTGTAAACGTTTAATTTTATCGTAAACGTTTTTACATTTTGTTATTATCAAAACGTTGAGAGTGTAACATTTCTCATTTTCATGTCATTGTACGACATTTATTATCCGTCACTATTTATTTTAGTCCGATACGCATTTACTTTTAATAATTACTTTTAAGTTTAATTGCGTAGACTAGAAATAATCAATTAATGTAAACGGTCATCAAATAAATTAAGGGTTGCATCAACCAAGTAGAAAATTATTATTAAGAAGATAATTATGTACTTTGTGTATTTTATTTTTATTGGTCACGTAAAAGGTTTACGTTTCATAATAAAATACATTTGGACACACCCCAGAAATACCTAAACTTACCTAGACTCAAACCAATACCCATTGTTAAACCTTAAACACTAAATTAAATCAATTCTTGTGTTAAAAGCCTATGTTGGCCGAATGTTGAGGGACTTAAAGCACTAGAAAAGCTCCTAATGATCCCTAAGTAACTAGTTTACAACCATGTTTAATTAAAACATGTACAATATGTTCCTAGTTAGCCTATTACCCAATGGTTAATAACCATTTTACTCCCTCTTGTGCCTTGATTACCTAGCAGCATACACCATAAAACACCCAAGCAACTTCTTGCATATCTTGTACATTACAAAAACTTCATTTTAATGTACTTAAGAAAAGCCTAAACTACCTTAAAATCCACCAACACATGTACTTAAACTACTACTTTAGCTAGCAATAGGGACATGGTTTTAGGAAGTGGTTTATGGAAATAATACTCCTATAAATTAGAGACTTCACAACTAAGTAAGTTTTTCATTCATTTTCACACATTTAACACTCACAAACATAGCAAAAAAAAAACCAACCTTGTTGCTCTATTTGTTTCGGGTCACCACAGCCGAGACACTATCCACACAAACACGACATCACACTAGTAATCATCAAGCTTAAGGTTTATACCGGTTTTAAGGGTTTGATGCAATGAAAGATTCGGGTTTTTAAACTAAGGCTTGGGGTTTATTACATGTCGAGTTTCCTCTAGACTAACGATCACACACATTCAAGAAGCTTAGGACCTTATAGTGTCTTAGCCTACGTTCATATTCAAGTTTCATGTTTGCTTCATGTGTCATAAGGCACGGCTTATTATGTGTTATACAAGTAAAATGGGTAGTGCCTAAGCAGACACAAACCATGTCACGTCTTACAATTTCAAAAACATTTATAGTCTTTGTGGTGAACCAAAGACCATAAGGCACGTAACAAAGATCTTGTGTAGAAGCATGAATATTTAATTATGACAAGCACACGTAAAAATATTTAACCGAGAGGTTTGATAACTTGTTTGGAAACGGAAACACTTTCATGTCACGTATCTAATATTATACAAACTAGTCTGCTCAATAAAGGATGTGTATACTTTGAGTATTTGCGATATAAGGGTTGTTTGGGATATGTCGAAATAAGTTAGCAAGACCATAGCCGCGTCTTGTGTCCAACACGAGCTCAAACAAACTCTAACGAAATTGTAACTCACTAATGGGTTGTATGATACGAGCTAAATTAGAAGTTAATACTGCCAGGCTTAAGAAGTTAGTACTGCTAGCAGGGTTAGTACTGCTAGCAGAAGTTAGTACTGCTAGCAGAGTTAGTACTGCTAGTATATTGTTAATACTGCTAGTGTATTAATAATACTATTTTTGACATTCCTGAACTTTCTTGTGTCCAACACGAGCTCAAACAAACTCTAATGAAATTGTAACACACTAATGGGTTGTATGATACGAGTTAAACTAGAAGTTAATACTGTTAGGCTTAAGAAGTTAGTACTGCTAGCAGGGTTAGTACTGCTAGCAGAAGTTAGTACTGCTAGCAGAGTTAGTACTGCTAGTATATTGTTAATACTGCTAGTGTATTAATAACACTATTTTTGACATTCCATAACTTTCTTGTGTCCAACACGAGCTCAAACAAACTCTAACGAATTTGTAACTCACTAATCGGTTGTATGATACGAGCTAAATTAGAAGTTAATACTGCCAGGCTTAAGAAGTTAGTACTGTTAGCAGAAGTTAGTACTGCTAGCAGGGTTAGTACTGCTAGCAGAAGTTAGTACTGCCAGCAGAGTTAGTACTGCTAGCAGAAGTTAGTACTGCTAGCAGAGTTAGTACTGCTAGCATATTGTTAATACTGCTAGTATATTAATAATACTGTTTTTGACATTCCTGAACTTGAGGGACTGTTTGAAACTCATAAGAACCAAAAATGTAATTTTTGTAAAATAGAGGGACTAAACGTATCATTAGGGGAAACTCAGGGGTGTAAACGGTAAATATTCTATTTTAAACTATAAGGACTGTTTTTGCCAATAATGAAAACCTAAGGGTATTTTATATAATTAAGTGATTTAAATAAACACTTATGGTATCGGACTAGTCGTGATATAATACGGATACTTATATAACTAAAGTCACGCGAATGATAAATAGGTGTATTTATTATTAATACTTAAACACCTTGTAAACTTAAAAGTATATAGTCGTACACCTTCCCAAGAGCAAATGAGGAAAACGATACAATAAACAGTGTACACATCCACACAGTGATAACTAATATATATATATATATATATATATATATATATATAAACTAGCAAATTTATTGTGGTTTATGCTTTGTAGGCGTGTATTAGCTAAACTTGTAGTAATAAGACTGGTGCGGTATTTACTTAGGTATTTGACGGGCCTGATGTGATACATACTTGGTTAATATATTTTCTTTTCCAGAGGACTTTTCTACTCAGGTGTGAGTTCATAAGCCCCATGTTTTACTGTTATTTAATTGATTTACTCCTTGGGGTGAGAACATGCTTGCTTTACAATTGGACGCTTAAAGTGTACAGTTTATTACCATGATTATGTGTTTGCTAAGTTACCTTAACCCATTATGTCCTGATCATGAATTGTTAATTGCATAGTGTGATTAGGAATTAATTAAAGTGGGAGCGAATGTTATGAATAGTTCTATTAGGATTGACAATCACCAGTTCGGGTAACTAGCTATCAACAGAGAACGAACGTCATTTCCATGTCGATTTGGGATGTTGCGGGGGTTAGCAACATCATTTCGAACACTTGTTGGCAAATATTTTGATTCATATATGTCGAGCTTCAGTGTCATAATGCTTTAGGAAACGTAATTATTTTTATGATGTGTCAATGTGCTTTGCTCAGTAATCACTTGGAAATCTTGCGGTCCTACAATTGAATTACGTAAACCTATGAATTCACCAACTTTTTGTTGATGTTTTAAGCATGTTTTTCAGGTCAATAAGGCACGGGGTGCGGTGATACATTGGAAGTAAATAATTAAAGAGTCAATATTTAAGATTTGGGGTCTTATTATATTTTAGGGACAATTGTTATAAACCGGAATCTTTATTTATATTGTTGAACAATTTAAAGCCATGAGCTTATGTAACAAACAAGTATTTTGTTAATCCAATGTATCTTTTTCAAACGACACGTTTAGTGGTCGTTCTCATATCTTGTGCTATTGATCCGTAAATGTAACGCCCTCGGATATTCAACATTCTGCTGCGTACTCAGATTTAAGGGTGTTACAGATTGGTATCAGAGCCAAGATTATAGAAAACCAAGTCAAAAGTCTTGTCTGGACTATAACTATTTTCAAACACTTGATTTACAAATGGGGTTTGTATGGGACATACACACATTACTTGTTGTATCAAATTTATGTGCTTACATGACATGCATTGTTTTAGCATTAGTAGGGTACTATGTGCTTACATGATCGATATACGTGTATATAAATGATATTACGTATATTACATAGACTTTTAGAATTTTAAGATTCAGACAATATCTACGATTTTTCCTATAGTAATACTTATATAAGTTATTTTTGCTTTTGCAGCAGTCTTGTCTTCTGCTTCATCAGCTGCAATACAATTCTGTCTTACACAGGACTCTGAGCCCGACACGAGCCTTATGGGGATGCTCGATTATGAGGACGATATTCTGATGATGTATTCCTATGGGTTCTGTATTTTGGATACGACGGGACTCTCGTACAGCCGTAGCCCCACCATACGGTTTACACATACCAAGGTCCTAGAGGATCCACAGAACACCGCCCAGTTCCTCAGGAGATGTTGAGCGTGAGCCTTATGTTCGTACAAGCACATGATCCTGACTACGTTCAGAGCCTTTATACCCTGAGTAGATACCATTGGAGGTATGGTGCAATGACGTTTCAAGCTGAGAGATCCATTACCTCCTCCCCCCACCATCCCCCATGTTGATTCAACCAACCTTGCTGAGTCACCGGATACGTTACTGAGTCGGATCGAGGAGGATCAATAGGAGAAGTACGCGTGATGATGAGACAGAGATGGTACGGCTGACTATCTATAGACGGGGGAGAGGATGAAGATGATGATGACGGCGATTCATCCAGGGATGACGCAATGGACGAGGATGAGGATGATGAGGACGAGCGCAGGAGGAGGAGGACATTAGCTCGGCCGTATCTACTATTGTTTGTACCTATTGATGAGTGTTTTCCCATCCTGAGGAATAAGAGGCATGTTATACAAACCCTTTACTGACTTTTACTATTGGGGATAGGATTACGATAGGCTCACCTCAGGACTTCAATATAAACTTCCACCAGAGGCACAAGTGTTTAAGAGACTTCTGGCCATGAATACTCCATCACCATCTACCACCTGTCTCGCTTTCACCACCCTCTGCAGGAGAGCGCCTTGCTAGGTCCACAACCCCACCTGCACATTCATCACCACCACCTGTGCCATCACCATTACTACCATCATCTGGGTGTCCAACCCAAATCCAGACACTCAGGTATGAAGTTTTAATACTTGGATATCATCTGTTGCAGTTATGCCGCACTACATCTACCACCACTACCACATCTCTATACTAACACAACCATGTTGACAGTAGGTGGATGGACTTTTCCCAGAGTCTGAGCAGCCTCCCCGCAAGTCGGTTGTCTTTTTTGCCAACTCTAGGTCAGATACAAGGTCGGGGAGAGTTCCACTGCTAGACCTACCAGTGATCGAGTTTTTATTATGGCGTTTTATCAGACACAGTAGTTGCTGAAGAGATGCGGAACAGGGATTGAGGTGATTATGGGTAGGGTATTAGGATAGCTGGGGGGAGATATCCCGGGCTTGAGGACAGCTATAGAGATAGCTCTATTTATGTCAGTGAGTAAAAGGGTCAATACTAGGGTCACAGAGCTTGCTGAGCTCCATGAGCATGATACACAGGACTTGTATGCTTTACTAGAGGATGCTCAGGATAGTAGGTCTCATATATCACAGCGAGTCGATAATGACTGCAGGCGGTCGATTTACTTTATGGGGGACTAGGTTGATCTCCAGGAGACAGTATGGATGGTGGGGAGGAGGCGATGCTCTCGAGAGGCTTGGGTCTCACTCAGTTCAAGATTGTGTCAGGCGAATTCCTTCAGGAGCTTCAGATCCATCATGATCATGTGTATGCACATGAGACCCATCTCCAGGCACACCAGACACAGCTCCAGCTGCAGGGTACTCTCATTCAAACACATCATCAGGTACATGAGACTCGCTTTCAGATGCAGTAGGCTGAGTTAGCAGCGCTTCGAGAGACCGACCGTAGACGTCAGATACAGATGGTAGAGACTCTCCGAGTCATTAGAGACATGAGGTGGGAGATGAGCGACACACAGGCCGAATTGTTATCACTGCGAGAGTAGCAGATGAGAGCTAGACAGACAGGGACAGAGGCTTGGATTCCAGTTTTTCACCAGGATGCTTTTCTAGGGTGCTGATGTCCATCTAGAGATTTAGGTTATTTTATCTTGCTAGGTCATATTGTACGGATGTTAGTATTAGGGGTTTTCCTCCCGAGCATAACATAGCCTTAGATCCTTTGTACTGTATTATGGGTAATCCGACAACTATTTCATGTAAAATTTTCAAAGTCTATGATGAAATGGATGTGTTATGTTGTACTATATACCTCTCTTGTGTTGATAATTCATCTATTACATTATTATATTATGTCATATAACATCCTGTTTTGTCTTTTGGTGATCTAGACAAAATCATGGCACCTACGACCAGAAGAGGTACAAATACCTGTTAACTACAGCCAACCCAAACAAAACGGACTTCTAGAATCCATCCAAGCAATGATTGACATAGCTCTTTGCGAAAATCACCAATGGAGTTGGAAGCACAGTTCACTCGGGTAGATAACGAAGGATGTGCAATTGTGGCCTTGTTTTTACGCTGAATTCATGAAGATGTCCAACCTTTTTAAACTTTTCATGGGGACTAAAGGGCAATCGGTAGTGGTCGTTTGACTCGATGGATTGAGAAGATGGAGTCAGTTTTCAATATCAGTGGTTGTGCTATTGAGAATCAAGTAAAGTTTGCCACCTGTACTCTGTTAGGTGCTGCTTTAACTTGGTGGACTGGTCAGATAAGAACCTTAGGTCCTGAGGCATATGCAATGACTTGGGAAGTACTCAAGAAAAAGATGACAGACAAGTATTGTCCGCAGGGTGAAATCAAGAAATTATGAAGTCGGAGTTGTGGAACTAATGGTCAGGGGAACGATGTCCCTGAATCACTACGTTTCCATGAAACTAACATGATATGTATCCCAGTTTGTTGCAACAAAACCGAGGAAGGTTGACAAGTACATCAGTGGACTTCCTGACAACATTTGTTTGGGGAACGATAAAGTCTGCAGGACCTAAGAAGTGGATGAGACTATTGAGTTGGCCAATGACTTGATGGATCAGAAACTCCGCACCTACGCAGGAAAGGCTGGTTAGTTGGATCAACAAAAGGAAGGCTGATGATTCATCCAGAAACAACCATGGTCACCAGCAACAACCCTTCAAGAGGCAAAATGTCGCCAAGGTCTACAATATGGGGACAGGCGAAAGGAAGCCTTATGAGGGATCTTCCAACTATGCACCATGTGCCATCTTTTACATAATGGCTGTGCCCCAAAGGTTGCCTAAAGTGTAACAAAGTAGGGCACTTTGCTCGCGATTGCAGGAGTACTGGTAACACAAATGTTGCTAATACTCAGAAGGGCAATGGGGCAGCCCACAAAGGAAATGGTTGTTTTGAGTGTGGAGCACCAGGGCATTTCAAGAGAGATTGTCCTAAGCTGAAGAATAAAGATGGAGGAAATGGGAATGCACAAGGCTGGGTTTATGCAGTTGGGAATGCAGAAAAGAGAGGGAATGCATCGGGAAACCCTGATGCCAATGTCGTCACGGGTACGTTCCTCTTAAATAACCACTATGCATCTATCTTATTCGACACCGGTGCCGATAGAAGCTTTATATCCACTGCATTTAGTTCCTTGATTAACATCGCCCCAACTCTATTAGAAAATTTTTATGATGTCGAATTAGCTGATGGGAAATTAGTCGGGATAGACACTATTATACGAGGTTGCACCTTAAATTTCTTAGACCATCCGTTCAACATAGATCTAATGCCCGTAGAACTGGGTAGTTTCGATGTCATTATCGGAATGGACTGGTTAAGAAGATGTCACGCCGTGATTGTGTGCGATGAGAAACTTGTTCAAGTTCCCTATGGGAATGAAACTTTGACTTTTTATGGCAACGAAAATAGCAACGGGAGAGAATCTCGGTTGACAGTTATCTCATGTTCAAAAGCTCAAGAGTACATGGCGAAAGGATGCCAGGTCTTTTTGGCGCAAATATCCACCAAGAAGGAGGAGGATAAGTCGGAAGGAAAAAAATAAAGGACGTATCGATCGTCCGAGATTTTCCTGAAGTATTTCCAGAAGACTTGCCAGGACATCCTTCGGCTCGACCAGTGGAATTCCAAATTGACTCAATTCCAGGAGCCGCACCCGTAGCTCAAGCACCGTATCGATTGGCTCCATCCGAAATGAAGGAATTATCGGAACAATTACAAGAGCTTTACCGGACAAAGGATTTCATAAGGCACTAGTTCATCACCTTGTGGGAGCCCAGTCTTGTTTGTCAAAAGAATGGATAGGTCATTCAGGAGGTGCATTCGACTACCATGATTAAATAATACTAATTAGTGAAGAATCGTATATCCACTCCGAGGTCGGATTTATTTGATCAAACTCCAGGGGTTCCAAGTTATATATTCGAAGATAGATTTGAGATTCAGATTCTCACCAGATTAGAGTGCTAGAGCACAATACATTTCTCAAAGATGGCATGTCGAATCTCGGTCCGAGGTATTATGGCCATTACGAAGTTCCAAGTTATGCATTCGGACTGACAAAGCACCTGCTGGCTATTCATGGGACATCATGAACGTGTTTTTGTGTGTGCAAAGCCTTCCTTGGATAAGTTCGTTAATTGTCTTTTTTGATGACATACTAATTTATTCAAAAGAGCAAGGAGGGAACACGAAGTAACATCATTAATGCAATTTTGGAATTGCTTAAGAAGGAGAAGTTGTATGCCAAGTTTTCAAAATGTGAATTTTGGATCCCGAAGGTACAATTTCTCGGTCATGTCATAGATAGCAGAGGCATACATGTGGATCCAGCCCAAGATAGAAATCTATTCAAAGATTGGGCATTCTCTTAAGACACCACAAGAGATCCGCCAATTTTTAGATCATGCATGGTTACTATCGAAGATTCATTCGAAGGATTTTCAAAGATTGCTACGACAATGAAAACTTTTACTCAGAAGGATCAGTTCGACTGGGGTGAAAACGGAAGAGAACGCTCTTTTTCAGTTTATAAAGCAGAAGTTGTTAGTGTTAGTGCACCAATTTTGGCTTTTACCTGAAGGAAGCGAAGACTTTGTGGTCTACTGTGATGCGTCAAACAAGGGTTTAGGTGTTGTTTTAATGCAGGCAAAGAAGGTGATTGCTATGCTTCTCGACAAACTAAAGTTCACGAGAAGAACTCCACCACTATGATTGGAACTTGGTTCGGTAGTGTTTGCCTTAAGTTATGAGACACTATCTATATTGAAAACAGATGATCGTGTTCACCGACAAGAAAAGCCTACAAACACATCTCGATCAGACTGAGCTTAAAACATGAGGCAACGAGTTGGCTAGAATTGTTATGTGATATTTATGATTGTGAACATTGTTATCATCAGGAGGAAAGCAAAACGTACGTGGCCGAATGCGTGTAAGCCATAAGGAACGGATTGAGCCATTGCGGGTTCGAGCCTTAGTTATGACAATTGGCTTGGATCTTCCCAAACGAATACGAGAAGCTTAGATCGAAGCCCAGAAACTAAAGAACCTCGTGAATGAAGACGTAGGCGGTATAATCCGAAGGGGTATACCCAAGGAAAGATTGGAACCACGTGCTGATGGAACCTTATGTTTACACGACAGGAGTTGGTTACCTTGCTATGGAGACTTAAGATCCGTGATTATGCACGAATTCCACAAGTCGAAATATTATATCCATCTCGGTTCGGAAAAGATGTATCAAGACATGAAAAAGCTATATTGGTGGCCCAATATGAAGGCAGACATCGCCACGTATGTTAGCAAATGCCTGACGTGTGCGAGGGTCAAGGCCGAACATCAAAGGCCATCAGGGTTGCTAGTACAACCTGAGATACCCGAATGGAAGTGGGATAACATCATGATGGATTTTATCACCAAGCTTCCTAAGTCGTCGCAAGGTTTTGACACCATCTGGGTGATTATGGATCGACTTACAAAATCTACTCACTTCTGCCATAAGTAGAGAGAATGATCCATTGGACAAGTTGCAAGGTTGTAACTAAACAGGATAGTGGCAAAGCACGGGATACCTGCACCCAATTATCTTGTCGCCTCCCCCACCCTCTTTGTCTTATGTATCTCTCTTCTGTATCGATGGAAGTTTTACTTCAAATTTCTAGAGATCGTTTCGAAGCTTTTGGTTACAGATTTTAGTATGACGCACTGCGTATCCATCAGAAAGCTGAAGCAGAGCGAGAGAACCATTCAAACTCTCGAGGACATGCTACGTGCTTGCGTGATCGATTTTGGCAAGGGCTGGGTTAAACATTTGCCATTGGCCGAGTTTTCATACAATAACAGTTATCACGCTAGCATAAAGGCCGCCCCTTATGAGGCACTGTATGGTCAAAAATGTCGATCACCGGTGTGCTGGGCCGAGGTTAGGGAAGCCCAACTGACGGGTCCGGAATTGATCCAAGAAACAACGGAAAAGATCGTCCTGATCAAGCAAAGGATGCAAGCAGCTCAGGATCGACAAAAGAGCTACGCCGATCGGAAACGAAAGCCGATGGAGTTTGAGGTTGGGGACAGAGTTATGCTTAAGGTCTCGCCTTGGAAAGGGGTCGTACGGTTCGGTAAGCGGGGCAAGCTGAATCCGAGATATGTCAGACCTTTCAGGGTGTTAGCAAAAGTTGGGAAAGTTGCCTACAGGCTGGAACTTCCTCAAGAGTTGTGCCAGAGTCACCTATACTTTCCATTGTGTCTTTAAATTGTATTAAGTACGCCGACGCAAACCATTAGTAATGCCGTTTAGAAGGAATTCATGTTGACGATAAGCTCCAGTTTGTGGAAGAGCCTGTTGAAATTATAGAATGGGAGATCAAACGATTGAGCGATGTTGGCTCGGATTTTACCATTGGTTAAGGTTTACTGGAACTCTAGGCGGGGCCCTGAGTTCACCTGGGAACGTGAGGATTCGTTCAAAAATAAATACCCACATCTCTTCATAAATCAGGGCCTTCGTCAATCTACTACAAGGTCTTAAGCTTGGCGGACAACGCTCTTTTAGGGTGAAGACTGTAACATTTCTAATTTTAATGTCATTGGTAGACAGTCTTTATGCCGACCATATTGATTTTAGGCCGATACGCGGTTTATTTTTAATAATTACTTCTTAAGTTTAATTGCGTAGACTAGAAATAATCATTTATTGTAACTATGAGTGTCAATATAAATTTAAGGGTTACAGATCAACCAATGGTTGCTAATTTTGTGTTAGACAGATTATTATGGTTCTTTGCGTGGGTTGTATTTTTATTGGTCACGTATAAGGTATACGTTTCATATTAAATGTATTGGGGCAATTTTAAGAAGTGTCGTGTGTTTATAAATTATCATAAAATTTATCTAGGGTTGGGGTTTGTGTTGTTTATTATTAATGGTGTCTTATATATTTGTTCTCGTAAGTATTGTAGATTATGTGTTGTGTGGCTTGTATTGCATCTGTATCTGTTTGTGAACTGGGTTCGTGCTTTCATAATTCTTATATATAGGTATTTGGTTTACGGGTATCTCAAAGTATGTAGTTCAAAGTTCATACTCCTTTATCAGGTTCAAACAAAAATACCCACAGCTTTTCACAAACCGGGCTTCGTCATCCACTACAAGGTCTTAAGCTTTGAGGACAAAGCTCTTTTAACGGGTGGAGACTGTAACATTTCTCAATTTCAGGTCATTTTACGACTCTATTATCCTTCACTATTTATTTTAGTCCGACACGCGTTTACTTTTAATTTAACTTTTAAGCTAAATCGCGTAGACTAGAGATAATCATTTAACGTAAACGGTCACCAAATAAATTAAGGTTTACGTCAAACAAGTGTTATATAATTATTAAGAAGATAATTATTAACTTTGCATATTTTATTTTATTGGTCACGTAAAAGGCTTACGTTTCGCAATAAAATACATTTAGACACACCCCGGAAATACCTAGACTTACCTAGACTCAAACCAATACCCACTGTTAAACCTTAAACACAAAATTAAATCAATTCTTGTGTTAAAAGCCTATGTTGGCCGAATGAGGGGACTAAAGCAACTAGAAAATCTCCTAATGATCCCTAAGTACTTGTATAACCCATGTTTAATTAAAACATGTACAATATGTTCCTAGTTAGCCTATTACCCAATGGTTAATGACCATTTACTCCCTCTTGTGCCTTGATACCCGCAGCATACACACAAACCACCCAAGTAAATCTTGCATAATCTTGTACATCACAAAACTCATTAATACATGTACTTAAGAAAGCCTAAACTACCTTAAAAACCACCAACACATGTACTTAAACTACTACTCTTAGCTAGCAAAGGGACATGGTTTTAGGAAGTGGTATGGAGATAATCCTCCTATAAATATAGAGACTTACAACTAAGAGTGTTTCCACACTTACACATTTAACAACACCCTAGCAAAAAAAAAACCCAACCTTGTTGCTCTATTTGTTTCGGGTCACCACGGTCGAGACACTATCCACACAAACACGACATCACACTAGTAATCATCAAGCTAAGGTTATACGTTTAAGGGTTTGGAAGCAAGAAAGATTTGGTTTAAACTAAGGCTTGGGGTATACAAGTTGAGTTTCCACACGACTACATGACACACACGTTTAAGAAGCTAGGACCCTTGTAAGTGTCTTAGCCTATGTTCATATTCAAGTTTCATGTTTGCTTCATGTGTCATAAGGCACGGTTATTATGTGTTAACAAGCTAAACATGGGTCGTGCCTAGCATGACATAACCCATGTCCACGTCTTACAATATACAACATATATAGGCTTGTGTGGTGAACCAAAAGCCATAAGGCACGTAACAAAGATCTTGTGTATAAGCATGAATGTTTAATTATGACATGCATATGTAAAAATATTTAACCGAGAGGTTTGATAACTTGTTTGGAAACAGAAACACTTTCATGTCACGTATCATAATACTTAACAACTCGTCTTGCTCAATAAAGGATGTGTACACTATAGTATATGCGAACTAGGGTTGTTTGGGATATGTCGAAATAAGTTAGCAAGACCATAGCCGCGTCTTGTGTCCAACACAAGCTCAAACAAACTCTAACAAAATTGTAACTCACTAATGGGTTGTATGATACGAGCTAAATTAGAAGTTAATACTGCCAGGCTTAAGAAGTTAGTACTGCTAGTAGGGTTAGTACTGCTAGCAGAAGTTAGTACTGCTAGCAGAGTTAGTACTGCTAGTATATTGTTAATACTGCTAATGTATTAATAAGACTATTTTTGACATTCCTGAACTTTCTTGTGTTCAACACGAGCTCAAACAAACTCTAATGAAATTGTAACACACTAATGGGTTGTATGATACGAGTTAAACTAGAAGTTAATACTGTTAGGCTTAAGAAGTTAGTACTGCTAGCAGGGTTAGTACTGCTAGCAGAAGTTAGTACTGCTAGCAGAGTTAGTACTGCTAGCAGAAGTTAGTACTGCTAGCAGAGTTAGTACTGCTAGTATATTGTTAATACTGCTAGTGTATTAATAACACTATTTTTGACATTCCATAACTTTCTTGTGTCCAACACGTGCTCAAACAAACTCTAACGAATATGTAACTCACTAATCGGTTGTATGATACGAGCTAAATTAGATGTTAATACTGCCAGGCTTAAGAAGTTAGTACTGTTAGCAGAAGTTAGTACTGCTAGCAGAGTTAGTACTGCTAGCAGAAGTTAGTACTGCTAGCAGAGTTAGTACTGCTAGCATATTGTTAATACTGCTAGTATATTAATAATACTATTTTTGACATTCCTGAACTTGAGGGACTGTTTGAAACTCATAAGAACCAAAAATGTAATTG
>BQNB010145187.1:0-16752 GCA_026074375.1 Tanacetum coccineum
ACGTTAACTAATTGATTGACCGAGACTTAATTACATAATGAACGAACTTCATGTTCGACTCAATATTTTGAGGCTAACATAGATATAGGATTAGATAGATTAAAACTTGCTTTCACATTTCTAGCTTATTTCTTAGGGTAATTTAACTTTAAAAGTTCATCAAAAGTCTTAAAAAAACCAAAAACAGTAGTAACTAAATCTTAGCTTTTAAATTTAGATTTATAGCTTATAGTATTAGTTTTTATCATTTATATTTGTAGCTTGCTAATAGAGTAATTAGATTTTAAAAGCTTAGCTTCTGTCATAGCTTATAGAGCTTTTTAGCTTATTTAGATTTTGAGTTTTTAAGGCTTATTTCTGAGTTTGCCTTTTAGATCATCGTTAAATTTAGTTAGCTTATAGTATTTTTAGCTTAAGTAGCTTTTCAAAATTAGTTTCTATACATTATTAGCTTTCCAGAACAGCTTTTAGAATTGAAATTGAGCTTAAATTGAGTTGCGTGCAAGCTTTTAAGTAAAAACTAGTTTTTTAGCTCTTAAAAGCCAAGTTTCTGTAAACAGCAACTTGAAAAGCTTTTTGAGAGCTTATTTTTGAGTTTCAGCTTATATTGCTTTTATTAAAGTTGCTTATCTTTAGGTGCTTAACAACTTTTCTTTTTTAAGTTTTTTTTTTAAAAAAAGGGAAGTGGAAGTCGGGGGTGAGCAAGACTCGAACCCCCGACCTCAACACCTCAACCCTTTATAACACACCACACACTACCGCTGTGCCCTTGGGTCTTTTCCGTTAGACTCTCACACCATTTAACTTTTATACACATTTTAGCCAATAAGCTTATTAAGCTGTCACAGCTTATTTCGTGGCTTATTTTATAAGCTGCAATCTCGGGCTTATTTTTCCTAGGTTTTAAATAGTTTAAGCTATTTCCTGTAATTTTTCTAGAATTTTTATAGTTCATTTAGTATTTTTTAACATTTATTTTCATTAAAAACTTTAAAAAATCATAAAAAATAGAAAAATAATCAAAAAAATAAAAATCTTTTTTAGAAAATTTTCTTTTATCATAAAGTTCATAGGAAAATTAGTTTTGTTTTCGTAGGGTCTAATTTGCAAAAATTCGATTTTTAAAGAACGGGATTCGTTCCCGTTCTCGTTTTTAGTGTTTTAACGCTCATTTTAACTCTGTTTTTGTTCTAGTTTTCTTTAAACCTACTTCTTAGTCAAATAGAGTCCATTTAAAAAGAAAAATTTAAGTTACGTTTATTTTTAGAAATTTAGGGTTTTTGACCTCAGTTTAAGGGTCCCGTTTTGCGTTTTTAGTTAAATTTTGATTTCCCGTTATTTGTCTTCATACTTAATTGTTAGAGTTTGTTAAATTTCCACTTTTGAAAGTAGTTAATCAAATCATCCTTTGTTTCCATTTCAAATCATTGTCCGAGCATCAAACGTGGATTCAATTTCACAAATCGTTGGGGAAACGACCCGGGGAATCATACTTCCCGGTTAATATACGTATTATATTATATATATATATATATTTTGAAGATTTTCCTTTTTACCTTTGTCCTCAAGGGTAATTTGGTAATTTTTCATTATATATTTTATATTTTACGTATATAGAATTGCTATATCAAACCCTTAGTTCCACTTCCTCCTCTTTATTCTTCTTCTAAGGAGGTTAACAAGACCCGAAGACGATCACGAACTAGGTACTTACCAAAAGTACCACACGAGTCCCACCTTTGGTAGTTCAGCCGTCTCCCGTTTTTAGATCTTCTGAGCTTCCTCCTTCTATTTCACCTTCTGAGCCTCCTAAGCGGAACCCTCATCAACCTCCAATTCTTTATCCCTCGAGGTTGAATAAGGAGAAGCTTCAAGACAAGTCTAATATTCAAGTCCATAAGTTCTTGCAGATGTTTAAGAAACTTCACTTCAATATCAGTCTTGCTGACGCTTTAGCTCTTATGCCAGAGTATGCTAAAATGTTAAAAGATCTCCTTTACGATAAGGAGAAACAATTAGGATTTCTAAATACTTCTCTGACTGAAAATTGCTCAGCGGTCCTCCTTAAAAAGTTACCTAAAAACTTAAAGACCCTGGGAAATTTCTCATTCCCTGTGACTTTCCTAAGCTTGATAAATGCATGGCACTAGCTTATTTAGGTGCTAGTATTAACCTCGTGCCACTCTCTATATGAAAAAAAAATGATGCTTCCTGAACTTATACCCACTCGCATGACCCTCGAGCTAGCTAACAGGTCTGTTGCTTATCCAGCTAGTATAGCTGAGGATGTCTGCGTACAAGTAGGTAAGTTCACATTCCCTGCTGACTTCGTTGTCGTCGACTATGACGTCGATCCTCGTGTTCCCCTTATCTTAGGGAGACCCTTCTTGAGGACGGCTCGTGCTTTAGTCGATGTCTACGGAGAAGAGCTTATTCTGAGAGACGGTGATGAAAAATTGATCTTTCATGCTGATAGCACTTCGAAACATCCTCATAAGCATGGAAATGAGTCAATTAATATGATTAATTTCATTGACATCACATGCGAGGATCGTTTTCAAGAAGTGTTAAAAATTAAGAAATCAAATCATCCCTTCAGTGGCAGTACCACTTCTCCTTCTGATTCTTCTCCTAGTCTCACACCTTTTGAGACTAGTGATTCTCTTCTCGAGGAGTTCGCCGATGAACTCGCTCTTCTTGACCCATTTCCACCGGGAAATGAGGACGATAACTTTGATCCTGAAGCTGATCTTAGAGAAATTAAATATTTGCTGAACCGAGATCCGTCAACAGATTCTTCACCTACGACTGATATTGATATTATTGATCCCATTCTCGAGAGGTTCACCGATGAACCTGCTCTCGTTTACTCATCTCCACTGGAAGATGACGATGATGATCTTTTTGACTTTAAGTCCGATAATGAAGAATGGAAAAAGCTTTTGTATGGTGACATTTTTGATAACACTCACTCGGAAAATAAAAAAGACAAAGATTTAAAAATGGAGTGCTTAATTGATGATGTGGATGATGATTTTTTTCCCTCTTTTACCCACAAGTGACTCGACTCTTCCTGAGGAGTCATCTGAGATTGCTACTTTGTTATCATCTCCCTTCGGAAATGAAGACAAGGTGTTCAACCCAGGCATACTCATTTTGGGTGGAACTCATATTTTCAATGATGAATCAAAAGATAAGGATTTAAAAGTGAATACCTCGTCTGAGGCATTTTTAATTCTTGAGGAACGTAACTTTCTATCAATCTCTTTTGATCAAGAACTCTTTTTTCACTTAGAGTTATATATGACTGAAACTTTGCTATCATTTTCATCTGAAAACGAGGACAAAGTTTTTAATCCCGGGATACCCATTTCAAAATGAGTTTACTCTTTCACTCTGGGATTATCTCATCGGACCTATGAAACTTTCAAGATCGTTAATGTTCATCCGAATATTTTGAATGAAAGTCCGATGAAGATTTTTCCGTTCTTCTGTTTCTGCCCCAAGGACAAAGGAATTCAGGGAGAGTCAAGCTAGAGACTCGCACAAAAACAAGCGCTTCTCGGGAGGCAACCCGTGTCATTTGTCCTATTAGTAGTAGTATTAATATAATAGTTACTAGTATTAATATAATAGTAATGAATAAGTGTGGGGGTGTGCTTCTATCCTTGTTGTGTTTCGTGGTTTTCTGTTTTTGCTTGCAGGATTCCCTATGATCGTGAAGACCACCGTGCTTGTTTTCAATCCTCCAATCACTCGGTCTCCGATCATCTTCATGTTTATATCTAGGGAAATCTTCTATCCTGATCATATATATCTGATTTTGTTTCCCCTTTCACACTTGGAATTTTAAGCATTTGCCTTTTTCGTCCTTAAGTGTGGGGGTGGCACCCGACATTTTTGAACATTGAGGCCAATGTTCAGTTCTAAGTGTGGGGGGGATTTCTGTCGAAATGATCATACCTGTGCCTGTCTGTGTCCCTCGCAACCCCGTTTTAACCAATATATTGTTTTATTTTATTGTAAAAAAATAATAAAATAAAATAAAAAAAAAATAATAATATAAAAATGTGTAGAAATAAGGCCCGTAGGCTAGAACTAGGGAGATTTTGACTTGACCGAGTATTACACTCTAGCTTTCCCCTTAGCTTTCGAGACTAAGCGTTTGCTAAACTTTAAAATTTTGCAAAGAACAAAAAATGATAGAGTTGAATATAAGTTAGATGCTAAGCGTGGAGTAGTTGGATCTCTTTAGAGCTCATAAAGGTTAATTGTGGCTTTTTGCTCCCATCAGCTTAAAAACTATAAAAATAATAATTTTTAATAAATAAAGTTGATTTGGTTTTTGCGATTCTTAGTTTTGATCCCTTCGTAGAGATTCCTTCTGATGAAAGTAAGGTACACATCGAGGTTTTGTCAGTGTTGTGGGGAAATAGGCTACCGATTCCTGACGGCTCGCTCCCGTTGTCTAGGTAGTTAAAAGACCACATGACTTGAAATTTGGCTGTAATAATAATAATAATAATCCGAGACTGATAAAAGTTTGTTGTTTCCTGTCGGTTCGCTCCCGATGTCTCAGCCTTCAAAAAGGTCGAGGAAATTACCGAGGTCGAAATAAGACTACTGTTTCTGGTCGGTTCGCTCCCGATGTTGCAGTTGTTTAAAGGACCGAGGGATAATAATGTTGCAATAATAATAATAATAATAAAGCCAAATTTTGACTCCGGGGTTATCTAAATAAAGCCTTCGTCTCTGGACTCGTAGTTGAGTTGTTTCGGATGAAATAAAAAGGATAACCCCTAAATCATAGCACAAGGGATTTGGACAAGAAACTGCAACCAAAGTGAAGGCCAAAGCGCCACTTTACGGCCGTAAACATCCCTGAAGGATTATGCCGTAACATACTCCAACGAAGAAATGAGTCATCACACCCTTTACGGCGTAAAGTGTCTCCAAGATTACGCCGCAACATTCAAATATACTAGAGATGATGTGTCTGACTCAACATTACGGCGTAACATATGCGACATGGTTACGCCGTAACATCCTTTTATGCCTAAAAGATGGGAGGATTACGTAGCAAGATTATGGCGTAACATCCCATAAGGGTTACGACCGTAGTTAAAATCTTCCCTTTCGAAATCCTATAAATAGAGCCCTCATCTGGCTCATTCAGCATCACTCAACACCACCACTTCACACACAGTTCTAATGGGTGAACCAAACCCCTAAGGTTCAAAGCATTTCATCTGAAGGTCCCATGGGAGGAAAGCACTTAGCCTATTACCTTATTTAGTATTCAACTCGTTCATTTCAATTCTCTAGTAAGATTATGATGATTCAATCCATGTCTTTATTTCATTAAATTCTTGCAATTGCTGTTACTATGATGCGGACTAAAGTAATCCTTGTGTTGGCTAACCTTGTAGTTACTATGTGTTGTGAGTGATGATTCTTTTTAATTATGGTTCTGTTAGATTAATCTCCCTTTTTATAGCCTTTCATTGATCCCTATATTTTGGTAGTATAGGAGGGTGGCTTAGATCGTATTAATCCGGAGATTAGACTTACCATTGTTGAAATTGGATCATTCGTGGGGTGTATTCTGGGTATGATTGGCAGATATTCCCTCAGTGTAGGAATTAACCAAACATTACCGACTTTGTCACCATTAAATCTTTAAAAGTAAAGACTCTTTCAGAGAGGGTTAAAATTCAGTTTTAAGATTATAGATTGGTCTTAAGGGTAGTTAGGGTTTAACCACTGCAAGCTTGGATGCCCTGCTCGTGTGATCATAGGGGAATGTAGGATCGCAGGAGGTAAGAATAGGGAACGACCTTAATGAAAAAATTCGGGTCTCTCTGACTTTGAGAACCACTATGGAACTTATTAATTGAACATTTGCACAGGGAAAATATAATTTATAGTATTGGTAATGAAAATAATAAATGGTTAGGTTAGAATACATTTCTCCCGATATTTTATATATTTACTTTATTGCATTTACTTTTCGTTTATTTCTTAAATTATAACCTAGTAAAACCTTGTTCAAATAGTAAACAATTAATCAAATTAAACTATTTAACCTTAGCTCTTGGGACGACCTCAGATTTACCAAGCTATGCACTATATTACGACTGGGGGGGGAAAAAAATTTTTTTTTTTTTTTTTTTCTTGCACCGTTTAGGGCGTTTGCAACGGTATCTGATGTTTTAAGAATTTTTAAAACTTGGTAAAATATATTTAAAGATAAATAGCATCAGTTTGGGTTTTAAAGAGATCCGACGGGGCTATATTGCCTTAATAATAATTTATAAAGCCAAATTTCGACTTTGGGGTTATCTAATAAAGCTCCGTCTCTGGACTCGGTAGTTGAGTTGTTTCGTATGGAAACTAAACATAAGGATACCCTAAATTCATGCGTAAATTAAAACCTTAATGTGGACATTTATTCTAAGTCATATCGTCTTCTTTTGGAAAAGGATTGCTCTAACTAAGTTGTGGTTTAAACCGGTTACCTTTATAATAATTAAGGCCTTAATATATGTAAATTAAGTGATTCTCGTTATTCAAGACAATATATTTTCCTAATAAAATCTGTAGTGAAATTGAAATGAAGGGCTAGAGCAAATGTAGTGCGTTTACACAATTTTGCATTTCATGAGGGAGTGTTAGCGTCGTAAAATCGTATATTTTAGCTTGTGATTGTCTGTTTGTAATGCTTGGGTTTGGGGGGATTGGAAAAATCAAGAATGTACAGAATATTACGATTTGTTTAAAGTCTCTTTTTTAAGATTAAATTTTATTATAATTCTTTGGTATTATCTTAGGCATTTTATCTTAGTTATGAAATATTTGGTAAAAAATGTTGGGATCGATTTATGAAATAATGTTTTTGAACAGTTTTATTAATGACCTTTTCTGTTCTTGGTTGGATTATGTCGGTGGGTCATAAGTTAAGGGAGGTTGTGAAATTTATTATTTTCGGGCATAGTATTATAAGACATTGCGTGCGCTGAGGTACAAGCATATGGGACTAGTGTGGGAGGAATTTGATTTGTGTAGTTAAAGCTCACACATCATCTAATATCCCGGATAAAACCACTGAGTAAAACGACTAAAAACTGCTAATTAAAGTATCGGAAATTATATGTGAGAAATTATTGATTGTATAGTATTTTTATGTGCTTTGTAGGTCACTAAGGAGTTAAAAATCAAAGCAAAAAACCGAGAATAGATTCAGGTTCGTATCGATCTATAAGTTTACTTATTAATGGGATCTTGTACGAAACAGTCATTAAAAATTACCACGGTTTCAATTGGAATAGATGCACAAGAATAGTTAAGGAGTGTCAGACGGTGCCATTCATCTCGTATTTCGGTTCTGGCCCAAACTCTATTTATATGGGTTTCAAACCCACCGCCATAATGTATTATTAGCTAAGATGTGGTTAATACCAAGCATGAGTCAGTCCCAACGGAACTCAAACACATTTTTGGGGAGAATAGTGACGAAAGTTTCTGCCCAAAGTTGATAAATTGATCGAGAAATTGAAAGGTTTGGGCCCAAAACGACGCCAAAACTCGGCCAAAAAGAAATTTTAGTATGCAAGAAAGATTTTCTTGTTTTTCATTTTGGTGTGAAGGAAACCATGGCGGTTATGAGGTCTCACACGCCAAAAAATCAATTCATGAGTATGGGCTCGATGGTGTGGGTTTAAGATTGGCGAGGTCAGGCCACTCGCACCGCCAATTAAGTTTATTTTTCTTCCAACAAGAATCCAACGGAGTTTGTTGTCAGCGATCCTTTATTTCTCGCAAATCCAGTATCAATTGAAATGCGGTTACTACGATGGTTGAGTAAGAAGACAATGGTAAAGGGCGCACGGATTTGCCACCCGTCTCTACGCAGTTCTTTGTTAGATCTTATTTGAAAATTCTTTGCTAAATTGGTCAAGCAACATATAACCTCTATGGTCAGTGTATCCCTAGCACCAGTTTATTCGACAGCGCAATTTAATGGGACTTAGATAATGCTACAGCAACTCCCTCATCCATTGTAAGAAAGGCTAAATGCCCTCTGTTTCTTCTTGGTTGTGCGGATTGGATGGCTCAATGAAAGGATGAAAGTGCCCTCAACTCTACTTTGGCTATTTAATGACGCAGATTTCATTTTTGAGGGTGGTGGATCGGGTATTTTGGAGGCTGGCAGGTACTAGGTTGTTATACTCAATGCTAATCATTGGCGGTGAAGGCACCTTCTAGGAAATTTCATTTACACGCTCCTCCACAGAAATTTACAAAAATACCCTTGAGCTTGGGGCTTATAAAAAGACACACGCAACAACTCATTGCGGTGTGTAGGAATAGTGTAGAATTAGATTTAATATAGTTTTAGATTTCTCTCAAAATTTTAATAGCTTATTTTCAGATTAGGTAGTAGCTTAATGAGGCTTTATGTATCGGCTTATTTCAAGATATTGTAAACTTTTGAGCTTATTAATGAAATAAAGGTTGGTGTTGATTACGTGCTTATTTCTCTTGGCTTATTCTTTCCTTTTCTTTTCTTTTGCTTATTTTCGTATAAGCTCTTTAAGCTTATTGTTCCTTTTAGCTTATTTCTTCAATCGAATAAGCCCTTCTTGGCTTATTTCGTATAAATCTAAGCTTACATATTCAAATAATCTTTAGCTTATTTCATATCTTTCCTTTTTTGTTCTTCTAGATTCGAATAAGCACTCCTTTTGCTTATTTCGTTTTCTTTTATCTCCTAGCTTCTTTATTCGGATAAGCTTAACTTAGCTTATTCGATTGTGAGCTTTTAGGAGTATAGATATAGCTTATTAAAGCGTTTTCCTTATTGTGTAGTTTTCGAATAAGCTACCTATTAGCTTATTCGATTAGCTTATTTCGAGTTTATAGTTGTTTGCTTTTTGGTAGCTTATTAGCTTATTTTCAAGATCTATTTCTTAATCATACCCGTCTCTCGTTCACTTTTCTAAGTTGAACACCTTAGTTTCGGGTGGAATAAGATCTATAGTTAGCTTATTGTCTTTAGTTTTAATTTCTAGCTTATTATTATTATTGTTCATCTTAACTCTTGTTTGGATTGTGTTGATGGAATCGTTTCTACACATTGGCGTAGAGCTTAAGGGTTACATAAGTTTGATTAATTTTCAAGTTTAGAGCTTTATTTAGTTTTTTATTAAGCTTATAAACTTTATTTACTATTTAGCAAACTAAAGGATATTAGAGAAATAAACTAGGTATTTTTTTAGTTTATGTAATTGGATGGTTTTATATTCGATTAGGTTCATCATTCGGTTATATCCTCTTTCTCTTTTCAATACTAATAGTTTAGATTTATTTAGCTTAAAATGATTATGTTTGCTTATTTGTTGATTAGTTAGCTTAGTGAGTAGATTTTATATATGCTTGTTAAGTGATAAATTGTTTAGTGAATTAAGTGTGATTATAAAAGTGGAAATATTGGTTAGTGATTTTTGGATTACTTAGATTAGTGTTTTGGTTATTCGAGCAGGCAAAAGCCGTAAGAATAATTAGGCATTAATTTAGTAATCGATATCTTGATAAAAATTGTTTTCAATAAAAACCAACGTTGTGAGAAGATAATTTATTTGAAAGGTATTGATTCATGAATAAGGACTCAATTATATATTTAACGAGGCATGCAAGCCCTGCGATGCACACGGGTTGTATCTTGTTGTTTCCTCATCAAGGACTTAGCTAATTAGAATTTGCCAAACAATAACTTTCATCTAATTAGCCATTTTTTTGTAAAAATGAAACGTGACGCGTAATGTTATCCACGTGACGCGTATAGGTTTTTCGGACGCTGATAACTCAGCAGCAGTGTGTCGACAGCCATATCTATAAAAAATAGTCCCACCCAATTTTGTACCATATAAATGATCATATGTGAACCCATTATCGAGTGAAATCCCGACATCCAAAAGACCATCGCGGACAGGCAATTGCCATGGTTCGAACATTGGTTCCTACGCAACTTGTTGCTCAACCCATGGATATGATTCCTTGACCAACTTTCCGCCCCATCTCAGTCTCTTCACATAACTGCAAAAACCGAACAATTAGGCCAGTCACCCTTCCGCTAAAAGCTACATAAGAAATATGTTAATAAAACATGAGATAAGAAAAGTAAGTTGTTCATAATCTAGTAGAATAGTAGTATAAAAATAACTTATCAGTGACGCTATCAATCTTTTCGATGTAATCTGAAACATATATATAGCCAGACGTTTATATGTTTCAAAGAACATATATAAAGAAGATATCATTGACATTATCAAAAGTGTTTCTCTTATATAGTGTGGTATGTTTCTCGTATAAAGAAGATATCATTGACATTTTTGTATTCACTTTAAAATGGGTAATATAATAAAAATGGCTAGTACAATGTTCATATTGACTGCATATACTATATTGTGCAAAGAACATATTTTGTCACACTAAAGATTGCCTGGGAAAGCATTAATATTGGCTGCACAAAATAATGCTGGTATATGTGTTTGGGATGGGAGCCACATGTGATAATGAAAGTTGTCGGCCATTGATATGCAATTTGTGAGGTGGAACAAAATCAATCTAAGTTAGAGAATATGTATGAACCTTTTTGAAAAATTTGGTAATCTTAATACAAAGATTATGTACAACTCTTTAAATATGTTGTTACTGCCAATAATAACGGTAATAACCACATTAAACACATTCAATCTGGATATTCTCTTCCTGTAATTCATGAAGCTTTATCTAAGTATCTTTGATTCTTTTTCTTGCTTTTATTCGACTCTTATTATTTCTGTGTTTTTCGCTTATATTATGTTCTCTTTTTTTTCTTCTGGCTATACATCTACTCTCAGCTATCACCACCACCAACACAATCATATGACACCCAATCCCATAGAAACTGACCTTAACCACTTTGCATTTTAGAAGAATGTTGCAGCTTTAGCCAAACACCCCTTAAAGCTAAACATTTGCAGAAAAAAACAGGGAAATCATTCATTACCATTTAAAATTCTCAGCGGAAAGCAGTTAGGAGCTACATGCTCGACTGAGGTCGACCCATCCGTGACACATGTCATTTCTATAGATGCTGGAACAGAGAAATCGCGTTGGGCGGTAAAGGGAAAGAAGTTTCTGGTTGAACCCCGATGGTTGGAAGCTGCAAATTTCCTTTGGCAGAGGCAAACTGAAGAGATGTTTCCTGTGGTTGTCAAAGAAGTTAAAGAGATAATGAGATGCAAGATGCAAAACTAAGATCAGAGCAAACTTCAACTCTTGACTGCTGATATAAAAGTTATAGAGGTTGCAGAATAAACACATGCGATTAATATATATAAAATCTCTAGAAGCGGTCTTTTGATTTTTTACTTAAAAGCGTTGTTAAGATGTGACCTTAGATTTGATTGAGAAAACCCTTCGTTTTCTGAAACTTGTAGCCTTGGATCAGACCCCCTGAAGAACTAAGTTCTAGCCTTGCCCATGCAGTCACCTCAGCAACACCCCGAAGAAGTTTCAGAACCTGGCATAAAACAGAAGATTCATAATGATTATAAACCATGTCAAAGTTAATTAAAGCTTATTTTTGCATTGACAAAGAGTACAATTTTTAGTTGGCGGACCAATGTCTCTGTGCTTTCGGGCCCCTCCCAAAGTAATCAAATATAAATTAAGTTAATGATAGACTAAAGATAACGCATACGATGTTAAAAGAACGCGGTGGAATTTAGCTTTAACACCTGGTCCAAATATAATTGGATAACTGTGTTCACTTAAGCTGCTATAAATCTTCACCTGGAATTATGAGAAGTTCAATCATGTCGACTACCTTTAATTCCATACTTGGGCGCCAAACAATCATTGGTACAGAAGGTAAACAAAATTTTACTGAATATATAAGGACGTATACAAAAGAGACTGAACAATGGTGATTTGAAGAAAAACTATACATGGGTCTTACATTGTACACGTCTGCACAAACCTATCTGCGTCAAGAGCTGATGCAATTTGCTTCTGATCTGCGCGTAGAAGCTGTCACAATGGTCATGGAGTCATATTTCTCTAGCTTGACATCAAATACCACGTTTCAAATATTGAAGTCCAACAACTAAGAGCATTAGCACTACTACTAAAAATTAGATAAGTAAAAAAGACGTTAGCACTGTTTTGTCCTGAACCACTTTTGTCACATATGTAAGATAAGTAAAAAAGTCGTTATCATGGCATCTTTTAAGGTGTGGTTCAATCATGTCGAGTAACCGGTCAAATTGGGTCATTTTGAAGAACTCATGGGTCACTTAATCTAACGGGTCAGATCGTATTACAAATAGATTTTTAATGAGAATCACATGCATGAAAGAAGTTTGACCAAAAAAGGTCAAACCCCTCTAAAATAGCCACATTTCATCTGAGTGTAAAATTATCAGGCTCAGATGTGCAAATATGGAACTGGATAAAAGGGACACTGAACCCGCCATGGCTGCAAACACAATCAGGTTGCCCAGCCAATACGCGGGACAAAATCTCACCTGATATCCGGTAACCTCTGCGCGGAAATAATAAAATCACAAAATTAATATCTTCATCGCCTGTGACAAAGTCTCTTTTACCTTTCAACTTCACTAAATATGCTAAATACGACTTTTGAAATAATCACATAATCAGCTGTATCAAAGTGCAGTGTATATCGTGTTTGGATTTCCTTCTGCGGTAACAACAGTAACAAAATCATCATCACAGCCATGGCTGCAAATTTACCAATTTGCCCTACCAAGATGCGAATTATCTCATTCGATTTTTCCGCGCATATAATTTTTTCCCCATTTCCACCTTTTAAAACTTAAAGGAATTGCCATTTAGAACTGCTTATACTTTTTGATATAAGCAGGTGTGCTACGGTGCATTGTAAGGAATGATAGTATTCAAATTTGCTTCTGTTGTGAAAACAGTAACAAAATGCTAAACTGAAAATCAACATCGACAACTTTTCATATGTGGGATATTGAGGGATAAGAATGAGGATCGATGCCGAAGGACGTTTGATTTATGTTGAGGGATGTTACACCATGTTAAGAGGATTTATCAGACATGGCTGCAAAATATATCTATTGTTGCAATGTGAATAATCAAGTGATGTAACTTTCACATAACTATCCAGATAGATATATTATCGCCCCGCCAAGACACATTCATAGGCACGGTAGCGGGTTAACTTATGAACCAAAAGGGCGTGGGTTCAAGTCTCGCTTGAGACTTACGTGCTGCATTATGTGGTATGATATTAATAGTTGTGTAAATAATACAGCCTCATATTTTATTTCATGTTGCTGAAGTTGTGTACATAACAACAAATCTAAAAGCATACCTTTCTCACTACCTTTTAAACTCGAGAACTAAGTGTGACGCTCATAAATGCAAATATGGAATCTGACAAAGAGGATCAGACGCCGCCATGCGCTGCAACGCAATTCGGGTCTCCCTGCCAAGATACAGATAATTTCACTACTTTGCTTATAATCTGTTAACACTCGTAAAAGAATTTTAACAAAATTATAATTTTGGTTGTACTATGCATTTAGAAAACACTTAATTTACATCCTACAACTACATTATGTTCTCAAAAATAATAAACTTTTCAAAGAATAAATTTCCCAAATCTACTACAAATAATCCAAAAACGGCCACACAAATAACAATTAGGCGAGGTCGCGAAAAGATTCAAAATAAATAATAAAAAGTGAGCTTATGACAAATTAGCCTAAAACTAAATTAGCCATAAGCCGACTATATAAACCAAAATGAACATCCATTGAGGCATTTCGTCGAACACCTTAACTACCATAAATGTTTGACAATCCCAAATATAAAATAAAGCTCTTTAAAAAAACAAATCACATACCAAGATGCACCAAATTAATAACAACCAACAAGCAAAACAAAATGAAACATTATTGAGATAATAAAGAGTTAAATTTGGATTTTTCAATATACTCATAAGAATCATAGAAAATATAGTTGGTACGGGTTATTTTTAAGAAATTATTGGGTTGTAATTGCAAGATAACAGGAGAACCATTGGCCATCATCTTAAAAACCTGGGGTTTTGGCACTTGAATGGCTTCGATTTATGTTACTGATGCATTAATAAGGTATCGGAGCTGTAATTGCATTATAACAGCAGGACATTTGAGATGCTTGTATAATTCTTCCTAGTTGCTTAAGCATTGATTTGCAGCATTCAATTGTGTTTATAAACTTCTAACTCAAACTTATTTCTATACGCACCTTCATTTTGTATAATTGGCTATTTTGGTGAGACAAAACCTTTCATGGTACCGCACATTAAATTAAAAGGCTGAATCTTGATTTAAGTTCATTTGGATACCATACATTTTGTGGATACCGGGAGACTCATCCTTCTATCTTCATCTCATCTAATGGATGAGATTAAATTGTCTATTTACACTAGAGGGGTAATTTTGTACAACACACAAACACACACACACCACACACACACACTATCATAATCTATATCATATACTTTATATATAATATTTATATATTTATATTATATATAATATATATATATTTATATTATATAATATATATTATATTTATTGTAATAAACATCTCATGATACACACATATAACGTGTTTTTTTCTAAACTTATCTTTTTTTCTCTCTCTACACCTCGATCCATAACTAATATCAACACAAACAACTAATCGATCGATCTTTAATCGATGATCTTATTTTGAATCGATTATCTCATTCTTCAATTGATTAACATCATATTGTTTTTGTTTTAGCTTATTTGATTTGAATAAGCTTATTTGTTTATCATTGTTCAATTTTATGAGCTTATAATCAGCTTATTTTGAACGAATGATCTGATCAATTGTTGCTAGTGATAAACTAACTTATTAGGTGATTTATATAATTAATCATCATCATCTGTATTTATTTTGTTGAATTGTGAGCTAGCTTATTAGCTTATTTTGATGAATTATAAGCTATCTTATTAGCTTATTTATGTTGTTAGTGTTAATAATCTTTATTATTAGCTATTTTTATGTTTTGAAAGCTCTATTAGATTAATTTGTTGATATAAGCTGAATTAAGGTGTATTTAGCTTATCAGTTAGCAATAAGCAGTTTTAAGTAGCTTTTGGTTAACGTGTTTGATATATCATATATGATACTTTTCATACGTATATCATATATGATATTGCTTTGTCATATGTATATGGCATGTGATTATCATATATGATATTTTATTTTTCTAAAAAACAGTTTATTTATTCTTTTATATTCATTTTATATTTTTTCAGAATTGAAGAACATGAATGCTTGTTCATTATGTGGAAGTTTATCACAACAAGAGGAGGTGTCCTAAGAGGTTTGAAGATCAAGAACAAGTCGTGGTTCAACATTAAGCTAGCTTATTAGCTTATTTTGATGAGTTATAAGCTAGCTTATTAGCTTATTTTGATGAGTTATAAGCTAGCTTATTAGCTTATTTTGATGAATTATAAGGTATCTTATTAGCTTATTTATGTTGCTAGTGTTAATAAGCTTTATTATTAGCTATTTTTATGTTCTGAATAAGCTCTATTAGATTAATTTGTTGATATAAGCTGAATTAAGGTGTATTTAGCTTATCAGTTAGCAATAAGCAGTTTTAAGTAGCTTTTGGTTAACGTGTTTGATATATCATATATGATACTTTTCATACGTATATCATATATGATATTGCTTTGTCATATGTATATGGCATGTGATTATCATATATGATATTTCATTTTTCTAAAAAACAGTTTATTTATTCTTTTATATTCATTTTATATTTTCAGAATTGAAGAACATGAATGCTTGTTCATTATGTGAAAGTTTATCACAACAAGAGGAGGTGCCCTAAGAGGTTTGAAGATCAAGAACAAGTCGTGGTTCAACATTAAGCTAGCTTATTAGCTTATTTTGATGAGTTATAAGCTAGCTTATTAGCTTATTTTGATGAATTATAAGGTATCTTATTAGCTTATTTATGTTGCTAGTGTTAATAAGCTTTATTATTAGCTATTTTTTATGTTCTGAATAAGCTCTATTAGATTAATTTGTTGATATAAGCTGAATTAAGGTGTATTTAGCTTATCAGTTAGCAATAAGCAGTTTTAAGTAGCTTTTGGTTAACGTGTTTGATATATCATATATGATACTTTTCATACGTATATCATATATGATATTGCTTTGTCATATGTATATGGCATGTGATTATCATATATAATATTTCATTTTTTCCAAAAAACAGTTTATTTATTCTTTTATATTTTCAGAATTAAAGAACATGAATGCTTGTTCATTATGTGAAAGTTTTGATTACAACAAGAGGAGGTGCCCTAAGAGATTTGAAGATCAAGAACAAGTCGTGGTTCAACATTAAGTTTTTGTTTAAGAAGAAATTGTTTTTTAAAAAAGTACTCTTTTATGTTTGATTGTTATATGAACAAGTGTTATAATTCTCTTTTCACTTGAATTTTGGTGTTTTTGATCTTACATGAATGTGATTCTATTATCATATGTGATATTCTAGGAAATCATATATGATTTTACATATGTGATATTTGTATTTTACAATTTGGTAACAAAGTATCATATGTGATTTCTTTCATAAATCACATATGATTTAACATGATCATCACTGATTTATCA
>BQNB010145188.1:0-16751 GCA_026074375.1 Tanacetum coccineum
ATAACTTGGTGTTACCAAGTTATGGTACCTGGAGCTCTTAGTGTTTTATGGAACTTTATAATGAACATATATGACGTGTTAAGAGTTTGTCATATTCAAAAAAGAAAAGAAAAAGGAAATGTTATCGTGTGTCTCGCATGATTGTGTTTGTGGTGAGCTAAGAATGGATTTGATGAATGGGCCAAAATAAGAAATTAGAAAAAAAGAAGGTTAGGGATAAGTAACAAGTGAGATTGGGATTGATGTAAAAGAATGTGGGAGCATGTGATCAAAAGTTCCACATGGGCTTTCCAAAATGTAAAAAGCATCGGGGTGGTGTGGGGTAAGGTGTCGTTAGAGAACTTGTTGGAGAAGAATAATGCTAGGTTGCATTTAGTTGGAAAACATTTTTTTATCATTTTCTGTTTTTTATTTTGTAGAAAAAATGAGGGGGTTTTCATCTCCACAAAACAATTGAAAATTTAGAAAACGCGTTTAACTAAAGAAACATGTGTTTGTGTTTTCTATTTTGCAAAACTAAAATACATGTTCAAGTGTTGTTGTTTTATATCTCAATTCTCTATTTACTGTTGTAATATTATAAAGACATAGAAACACAAAAACAAATATTTTAAACTAACCAAATAAATTATAAAACAACTAAAAAAGTCTAATACGAGAAAGCACATATCGTCTAATGGTATGGAGGTTTTACCCTCCTAGGCAATGTCTCAAGTTCGAGTCTTGTCTAGGGCGATAGGGGTTTCCTCTCGCGTGCGTAGAGGGAAGGGTGCCATTGCCTTCTGGGCTGAACCCAACCTGGTTGTGTGGGCTCGCTACGCAAATAAACGAGCGAAAATGTAAAAAACAGACGAAAACGTAAAAAAACGAGCGAAAACGTAAAAAAACGGGCGAAAACGTAAAAAACTGTCGAAATCGTAAAAAACGGACCAGAACGTAAAAACGAATGAAAACGTAAAAAAAACTGTCGAAGTCATTAAAAACGTAAAAACGGACGAAAACCTAAAAATGCGGGAGAAAACGTAAAAAAAAATGTCGAAATCGTAAAAAACGGATGAAAACGTAAAAAGTCTGTAAGCGTACATAAACATCAAAAAATTTATAAAAACGGAAATAATAAGGGGGAAAATAGATCCGGGTGTCATAAAAGGAAAACGGGGAAAAGAAAATAAAATTGTTTTCTAGTTTTGTGTATAAAAAGGAGAAAATATGGATTTTGTGTTTTGTAGAGAATTTTGTTGGAAAACGACGATTTGAACGCGATCTCTGTTTTCCTTGTTTTCAACAAAACATTTTGTGGAAAACAAATGTGTTTTTCCCTAACTAAACGCAACCTAAATGTTTTCTTGGGTAACCGTGGTTTTTGATCTTTTAGCTGATTAGTCAACGAGGTTTGAACTTACTGTCACACGGACTCAAACCATGTATAAAGTCTTCTCTTTTTAAAAGGTTGGCGTGGTCACTTAAAGGTTGTTTATGTTGGGATTTTACAACAAGTTAACCATTTAAATTTCGCGAGTACGCAGCGGAACATATGGACACGTATAGAATATACAATTAACAAAGGGATCAAGAACATGTACCTTTTAGCAATTAACGAAACACCGTTCTTGAATATACGCGTGTGTATAATAAATAATACCACGCAAAACCACCCAAGATCTAAATAAGATCCCTCTACTTCAACACACACAATACGTTCTTAGCAAACAATTAAGTATGCTAGAACTAGTAGTGATAAAGCAAATCGCACCACCACGTTCTCAAAGAAATCAACGTTTCAAACCCTTTGTGGTTCTCTTGGGTCGAACGAGCACAAGAACCGAATCCCTTTGGGAATTTTTGGTCGATCGCACAAGGGAGAGGAGAGGAGAGATTTAGGGATTAGATTTCAAGTTATGAGAATAATGATCCCCTAGATCTCTTTATATAGGCAAACAATCTTAGCTTGCAAGTTAGGCAATTCTACCTCCTCTTGGATATTAGGAAACTAATTGACCAAGGCAAAAAGGAAACAATGCGCACACTTTCACTTTCTCCATAATTGCATATTAGTCATCATTTTAACTATTAACGACTAATATAACTCCCAATAAATATTTATTAATATTTAACGCTCGTTTTAGCTTTATCACTAAATATATTACATTTAATATATTTTAATTGTTTTACGTATTAACGCGTGCGTCCTCGTAGGCTTGAATAAAATCCCCAGACATATATTTATTTACGTTTGACATAATCCAACAGCTCCCACTTACATGTATCAAATAATATAATAACATTGGTAAGCGTCTAGCAACACGTCAATGCTCCCAGAAATACCCGAGTGTGGTTTCATAAAGTCACAGTTAAATGATTTATGCATTTACAATCCCTTTATTTATGATACCGTGTTAAAAATAGATATGGATTAATAGTCATTCCATTAATTAACGATTTTGTTTCTCGTATATGTAATTAATCAAGATTACCAAAAATCATTGAGACATATCTACATGAGTTTTTTGGTGCGACCACACATACATTTGATTAATCCTATGAGGATCCCAGTGGCATCATTCTTTAACTATTGAAGGAACAAATTCTTATTGACTACAAGTGTAATGTCACATGCTTCATAATCACTTCTGAAAATAGTCCTTATTAGCTACCTTATTCAGGATAACTTAAACTAAATCAAGAAGGATAATCCACACATGCAAGACCTACTTGCATCTCAAGTCTAAGGATTTAGTAAACGAAATCACTTACAAGATTCACTTGATGACGCTGATCCCCAAAGTGATAATCTTGTTAGTTGGGGAAGTCTGATATTCATCTTATGATTATCATGTGAGTTTGGCGGACACATCCTTTAATATCCAAAAATATCACCAATCACTCAGATTTATCTTAATTCAACAATATTTCATTATTGTTGATCGACAATGGACTAATTTAGAATAATAAAAATAAAAATATTATTCACGGATTAAACATGCAAATATAGGGCAAAATTTATATTAAATATAACTTCATATCACGTATCTTTATCATTAATAAAATTGTCTTAACATCCCTTATCTAAATACTAAACACAGATCTACATAAAACTACTAGCTAAACGAAGTCTCATGCTCCTATCATGTTGAGTAAGCTTTCCTTTTGGTAAAGCCTTCGTAAAAGAATCTGCTAGATTCTCATCTGTGTGAACTTTAAGAAGATTTATTTCGCCTAGTTCAATACACTCGCGAACATAATGATATCTTCTATGGTAGTGTCTGGCGCCCTTCTGAACCCCCGGTTCGTTGGCAAAATGAAGTGCGGCTGAATTATCGCAAAACATCTTAATAGGTTCATTTATTGTTGGTACTATACCAAGCCCTGAAATAAACTTCCTAATCCAAACAACTTTCATTACAGCTTCTGAAGCAGCTATGTATTCAGCTTCTGTAGCGGACATTGCAGTAGTACTTTGCTTGGAGCTTTTCCTGTCTACTGCGCCTCCATTAAAAATGAAGACGTATCCTGTCTGAGATTTGATGTCATGTCTATCAGTCTCAAATCCAGCATCGCAATAACAATCAACTCGAAGTTCAGCTTTAGGATTTCCACCATAAACAAAGAACGTATCTTTAGTATTTTTTAAATACTTAAGAATGGTTTTCATAGCAGTCCAGTGTGGTTCTCCTGAATTCTGTTGAAAACGGCTTGTTATATTTTACGTGAAAGCAACATCAGGTCTAGTGCATATAACGGCATACATAATAGATCCTACCGCCGAAGCATAAGGTACATTTTTCATTCGTTTCACCTCTCCAGTTGTTGAAGCACCTTGTGTTTCATTCAAGTCAAATCTTTGTTGCATGGGGATATTACCATGTTTGGAATTATCCATCCTAAATCTTTTCAAGATTTTATACATGTAAGCACTTTGACTAAGTCTAATTAATCGCTTCGATCTATCTCGGTAGATCTTAATTCCAAGAATAAATGCTGCTTCTCCCAAATCTTTCATGGCGAAACACTTTTCAAGATATGACCTTACACTTTGTAAACTTAGAATGTGATTTCCCATAATGATTATGTCATCGACATATAAGATGAAGAATGTAACATTACTCCCACTAGCCTTTTGATATACACATGGCTCATCAAGATTTTGAGCAAAACCAATTTTTTTGATTTCCTCATCAAATCTTTTATTCCAGACCAAAAATGGATCCTTGAAGCTTGCATACTTTTCTAGGATGTTTAGGATCAATAAAGCCTTCAGTTTGCACCATATAAATATCTTTATTAAGATAACCATTTAAGAAGACAGTTTTGACATCCGTTTGCCATATCTCATAGTCATAGAACGCCGCTATAGCTATGAGAATCCTAATAGCTCTAATGTCAGCAACGGGTGAGAACGTTTCTTAATAATCAATCCCATAGGTTTGAGTATAACCCTTTGCTACTTAACGAGCTTTATAGGTGTGTACAATTCCATCCATGTCAGTCTTTTCTTAAAAAGCCATTTGCTCCCAACAGTCTTACAATTATGAGGAAGATCAGCCAAGCACCAGACTTGATAAACTTTCATGGATTGCATTTCCGCATTCATAGCATCGACCCACTTATTAGATTCCGGATCTAATAATGCAGCTTTATAGTTAGTAGATTCATTAAGATCCCCTAAATTATACTCCTCCACATCTACATTTAGACATAAGCGATCAGAAGCTCGATGTGTCCTTGCGGACCTACGAACGGGAACTACTTCCTCTTGAGGTGGTTTGAAACCTTCAACCTCCATAGGAATTTCACTAGTGTTTTCAGAAGGTGATGCATCTTCATCTTGAATTTCTTCAAGTTCTACGGCCCTCCCACTAACTTCTTGAGAAATAAGATTTTTCTCCAAAAACTCAACATACCTTGCAACAACAATTTTGTTTTCAGGTGGGAAGTAGAAATAGTAACCCATCGTTTCCTTTGGGTATCCTATAAAGATACACTTAACAGATCTTTGTTGGAGTTTGTCAGGCGTATCCCTCTTCCAATCGCCTCACATCCTCAGGCCTTAAGTAAGACAAATTAGAGACTTTTTCCATACCATAATTCATATGGTGGTCTATCTACCTTCTTGTTGGAACCGTATAGGAGAATGCATGAACTACTAGAGCATAATCCCAAAGGATAACGGCAGAGTTGTAAGATTCATCATAGATCGAACCATGTCCAATAAAGGTAACGATTCCTCCTCTCAAACACACCATTGTGTTGTAAGTGTGTATGGAGGAGTAAATGTTGGACAATTCCACAAGACTTTGTAGATAGTCTTTATACCTTAACTAATATATCCCATCCTTAATCTATCGAAGTGCCTTCATAGTCCTTTTTGAGTTGATTTTCTACTTCAATCTTAAAACACCTTGATGGTATTTCAAAGACTTCATGTTTATGTTTAGTAAATAAACATAACCATAAACGACTATAATCATCCGTAAAGGTAATGTAGTACTAGCACGCTAGTCCCTGGACACCATGTCTAAGTGGACCGCACACAAGCAGTATTAGTCGCCCAAGAAGATCATTTTGCCCGTCGGTATGATGTGAAAAACGGTATTCCTCTCCTCTTCTCGATAACCAAGATACGCCTTTTATCAAAAGATTCTACATCCGTTGATTTTTAAAAGCCCATACATGCTGTAGCATTTTCAATCTTTTCTTGCTTACATGAGCAAGACTACAATGCCACAATAAGTAGAGTCCAAGTTTGGCTTGACCTTTTACGCTAACAAAATAAATAGAATTAACATTTGGGCACAAATTAAGCATATCATTTTTCATAAATACCAGTACCTGGAATACATTAAAAATTAAAAACATCATATCTTAAAACCGAAATTTCATAATCCCATAAAACACGGATAAAACCATTGTTAACCAAACGTGAAACGAAACAACACCCTAAGAACCTTTTCAGCTTCTTAATCCTTTAAGCCCTGTTGGTGTTACAAATGTGAGTACCACACCGTGTCATACACCCAAATTTATTAGAAAAGAAAAATAATTCTATAGTGAAGATACTTGAAGAACTGGAAGTGCCAACGTGCTTCTTCTCATAACCAACTCAACACGTAAACAGGATAATTCTTTTCAATGACCTACCTCCTAACATGGTGGTATCGTCATACTTTTGTCGGGTGCTCTTATTAGCAGAAGGTTTAGGGTTCTTAGGCTTAGGGTATAACTTATCCTTTCCCTTGCCTTTCCTTTACCCTCCCCGTAGCATTAAGGATTTCTTATGGCTATTGTGGAATTCTACCACCTTAAATAGCCATTACTTGTGGGGTAGCAGCCTTTTTAAGTAAACCTTTGCTCATACTCAATATGCAGAGCATGTAGTTCACTAATTGACTTCCCTATGTTATCATATTATAGTTCCTCACAAATCCAACAAAGTCACAGGAGCATTCATATTAAACAAACACTAAGATCTTAAGGAGCCCGCAACATAACCAAGACATTCCATTTTGCTCCACAATCCCTTCATCTCAAGTACATATGACTAACTGATTTTTCCCTCTTCTTGTTTGCACATAGGAAAGTTTCGATTAGGTCAAACCGCTCCACTCAGCTTGTTTCTCAAACATAGAAGTTAAGCATCCTAAAGCATTTCAAAAGGTGAGGAGTTTTCGAACTGTCTATGTATTTGAGTGGTCATATTCCAAACTAAGACAAGCAACCTCATTATTGCATCAATACTGCATTTCCATTCTGCAAGCCCTTGAGCTTCAGAGTCAGCAGCATGAGCAGGGGAATGTGCTGTTCAATGACAAAAATTTTCTTTTCAACTCTCAAGACCCGCTTAGGTGGAAACAAACCAATCCAATTGAAAAAATTTAAACCAGAAATTTCTCTTCAAACATCGATATTGAAGGCCGAAGGCTTATGTTTTAGAACATGTAATGCCATCTACAAAACATATTAAGTTCAAGATTTTAGTATTTTTGATAATACTCCTTGAAGCAAATTACTAACCAAGTTTAAAATATAAAAAATAATTTTTCTAAAGGTCTAGGTACCACTTGACATAACCACCATCACATTAGTTGATCTAGCGCAATGGTGTATTCAAAGGAAACAACGACAATACTTGCCACCGGTTCAATTCCTAGAACATTATGGGACATACTTTATTACATTAATAACTAGTAAGCATGTTTCTTTCTCATCTATGCCTCGAGCATAAGGTGTCATCATCTTACCCGATTAAGTCTCCCAATCAAGAACTATGATTATGTAACACCAACGTCTCACGAAAAGTGTATAATCAACTTTGGTTGCATCTACATACGTCACGTGATTAAAAGGCAATTGCAAGTGTTCTTACAAATTGGAGATGACAACAATTATTTAAAAGGGTATTTTTATTGACGTTGCAAATATGTACAAAAAGCATGCAAATATCTTCGTATAATAATTTTTAATAAAAACTTTACCCAATTAAGTTATTTAATATGGTGTCCACATATAATTTTCTAGACTCTCATATAGTATGCCTCTAAGAAATTCACGATTCAATCGTGTTTTCAAAATCAAAGAATTCTTATTTTATCGCAGAAAAAGATTAATAGAATGATTAAAAATCATTTCCAAACCCTAACCATATCGCAACTTCCCTAAGTAATTGCAAGATAACAGCAGATTTATAGAATATAAAAACCTCAAACCCTGGGGATAGGCGTTGGCAAATAAACTAGACTTTTTGAAAATTACGTCATTGATAAAAATTATATTCTTTAATTTAAAAACGCATTATAAACCTATTAAATTTTCAAGTCTCGCGTGAAAAGTTAAGGTATGACCCCCGAACCTTATAGATAACCACACCAATGACTCATAAGACTTCGCAATTAATAGTTCTATAATAAATCTTATTTCTTATTGTTATTCAAGTTTTATATTTTTTTTTTCGTTTTTCAAAAACCCTTTTTTTTTTTACTCAAGTCTCAACTTATCTCAACACACAATAAATAAAAACAACAAACACATAACATGTATTTAAACATTTAAAAATAACACTTGTTAATCAAAGAACGATGATTCAATCATCGAATAATTAACATATGTAACATGTTTCACATAAGGCTTATTTTCCAATGACCTGGGCCACATAATCGTATATTCGATGCGTAAGCCTTATATAAACATATATCACATACACATAAAACTTATTAGAAATTTCAGTCGACTTTAGGCCCGTTCAGGACATAGCTAGGGTCTTCCCCAGCTTTTTGCAGTAACCTACAAAGTTGTAGCAGTGTTCTAAATAGCAGCCGCATAGTCGGCCGCCATAGCGCGGAGGCGTAGCCTCCACGTTACGAAACAGGCAAGGCGTCGCCTTTATGCGTGGCGCAATAAAGCTGTGATAAGCTTCTATAGCGCGCTATAGCGCAAGTTATTTATGATTTGGGTTCTAAGATTTCGAGCTTAGTACGCTTATAACTCATTTTAAGCCAGTAGCTAATTACATTGACCACTCAATAAATATTTTTTTACCGCTTTTGAGTCACGTCTTAAAAACGCTATGACGCAACTCCCCACCTAAAGCTTGAGGCTTAGCCTGGCCGTTACGGTCACGCTTTCACGCCATTTATAACCTTGTTTTGTAGCTACTGAGTTGTGATCTATCCATAAAAATTTCCAATTTTTTTTGACTTATAATGAATATTTATGAATTTATTTAGTAACACGGTCTTACAACTGAAAACTAAAAAAACTTAATCTTTTATGTCTATTTATGTTTTAATCATCGAATTGCATGTCCAACAATTACAATTAACCAAGAATATAAATCTCATAATCTAGTCATAAAAAGCATGAATGTGTTTTATCACGATAACCCATTACAATTAATTAACTAAATAACAAATGATTAATTAACAAGTTTTAAATTATCGAATTTAACACATAAAATTTTATACAATCTCACCTAGGGTTTTGTTTAATTAATTTTATCGACAATAAAGATCCAATCTTAATAACGTTAAAACGCACCAAAGGGCTTTAAAAATTAACCATAACCGCCTAATTTGTCCAATTTTACTTCTTGGTTATTACAAATCTATATGATGTCTCGTGATGCCTGTTGGATTAATGAGTAGTTGGATTAGCTAAATACAGCTAGAAATGTGTGACCTATGGGGGCACACACGTTCAAACATTTAAAGTGCGTTTGTTACTTCACGAAGCTTTCTAAGTAATACTAATTTGGAACAAATATCGTCTAGACAAGACCATTGTGCTGTCCTGTATGTGCTTAATTACATATACCTTTAAACCTATAAAAATAGCTTAAATGACCAAAAAAGGACATAAAATGCCCAATATATGCTTGTTTTCTATTTGTGTTGTCAAAAAAATATTCAGAAAAAGGGACAAAAACAAGCCAAAACCGACAAAACCAAGCACGGAATGGAAGAACCAAAAAGTCAAAGTCAAAGTCAAAAAGTCAACCAAGTCAAAAGTAAAAAGGTCAAAGACGAAACCGATATAGAAGAAATGTTAAATGGGTCAACCGTACCCATCTAATGGCCGGGTGCACCCATAAAACCATTATAAGACCCTTATACAAGTCCAAACCCAAAACCTTTTAAAACTGGCCCAAATCCAATACAAGCCCACCACCACTTATACTCTATAACCCTTTAACCTTTACCTGAAATTCCTTTACACTTAAGTCCTTTTCATTTTCACCCAAGACCTTTTCACTAACCCCATTACCTAACCTAACAACCGTTAACCTGCTTTATCCCCAAAACTTTTATAAACTTTTTTCCCGCCAAGGACAAACTTGTCCACTATTTCACCATCCCTGACCTACTTCCCCTGCAAACTGACAAAGCACTATCATACCCCAAAACCTAAAACCTCACCCCAGATGTAAACATCCACCTTGGCAATCCCATGGTCTATGATTGGACAAAGTGAATAAGACAAGAATCAATGGTTGTGATTCAAAGGCTTGGTGAACAAGGTTGAATGGATGGCTAAGATTGAGGCTTGGTTTCCTCTCTCATAACAAGCACAAGAAGCACACCTGTGCATTTCATTTTTTTTATATAAATAGGGCTTATTCGCACTGAAGAAAATATTTTTTTTATCTAGTGTAGTGTAGCTTTTAGGAGTAGCTTAACTTAGACTTTTCAAACTTATGTTTTAATATTATTGTCTTTTAAGTTTTAAAACCTTGTAATCTTTTTAAGCTTTATGAAATTTCAGTTAAAATTTCTTTATGCAAATTTGTCCATTTTCTTTATAAAACTGCTTATTGTGTTCTGCTGATTTTCCTAGCTTATTGTCTGTTAAGATTGGCCTTTTATTGCTTATTTGATTTAGTTCAAATCTGGTTTTGCAAAAATTCTAGCTTAAATGATTTTTTATATGTTTAAAATGCAAATTAGCTTCTTAAAGGGGTGTTTGGATCAACCCAGTTTTTGGGTCAAACTGGGTCAGTTTAGGTTTGGTTCCTAAACCAAGCCTTGCCTAGCTTATATTAGTACTTAAAACCAGTTAGTTTAAGTTTTTGAAGTTTAAATGTAATTTTTGAGTTCTTGTCTAATTATCTTTTGAATCTGTGAGTTCTTAGCTAAGCAATCAGCTTCTAGGTTTAGGTTTGTTAAAAGTCAAGTGTTAATTAAGTCTCATTTCAAGTTTGAAACCTTGTGCTTTAAGTTTGCTTGTTGGTATGCATCTTTGTCCTAATCTGTCAAATGTTTCTTTTCTTCTATTTCAGTCAAAAAGATTCAAATCCCCTTTTTAATCTTAGTTTTAGGTCTGTTATAGTTAGATTTAAACTTTATTTTTTGGTATAAAAGTAGTATGTAGTGTAGAGATTGCCTGCCTTAGCTTATTTTATCCTTTAGAGATTATTTAGGTGCCTTAGAGTAGGGCTGCAAGTAGTGCATTAGGCTGCCAAAAGCCAAAAAGCCAATCCTTGCTTAAATCTGTTTTCCTTTTTTTTTCTAGCTTATACCTTATCTGAAAATGCTTAATATAGATTTATCCCAGCAACGACACCATTTTGATGTAAGTCGTTTTTCAACGCATCAAATAAACCCTCAAATATATTATATATATTTATAGAAAATACATATACGTATACGTAAGCAAAGTATCATACAAATTATTCTTAGGAAAGAATAATAAGTATCAACACGGGTATCGTTTTCCTCGGCGAGAGATGAATGGAAATCTACGTTCAAGTTGTATATCGAGCTTGATTGTCATTACAGTTTTGGTTTGGTTTAAAACTATTTTATACTTAAAAATTAAACTAATAATAATTCCTAAGATAAAACTAAAAGATTAAACTAAAAATGATCTAAAAGATATTAAATGACAAATATGCTTTGTCTAAGATGACAGTGAAATGGTTCTTAAGTGCGGCTAAGGTTTAACGAATTAAAATCCTTAGAAAACAAAGTTCAAAAAATAAATGACAAGTAAAGTAAAATGCCTTTTAAAATAAATGACAAATATTTTAAATTACATTAAAAGTAAATGACAGGTATGTAAATTAGAAAATTCTAATGACTAAAATTTTTTAAACCTTTTTAAATCCGCACTTAAATTCCAAATCACTAATCACTTAGGCAAACACAAGTTTATTTACTCAATACTCTTAGCAAGCACTAAGGAACTACTCACTAATCATAACAAATAAATTAGCAGCAATCATAAGATCAAACATAAACATTTTAAGCTAATAATTCTAAACTACTAGTATTAAAAAGGGAAAAAGGGTAACCGAATGAAGAACCGCAATGATATAAAACCACCCGATCTTACAAACTTAATAAACAAATAAGTTTATCTTTTTAAAGCTTTTACTTTACTAATTAGCGAATAAAGGTGTCAACTTTATCTACTAATTACTTTCATAAAAACTAAAAAGATCAAAACTTTATCTATTTATCAACCTTATAAGACCCTTAAGCTCCGGCCTTAGATGTAGAATGATGGAATAAGAAATAAGACATGAAAAGTTAGAACAAAATAAGCTAATAAAAAGATGAAAACTTTAGATCTAAATCCACCCGAAACTAAGGTGTTCAATCAAGTGAACTCGGATCGGGTATATTTAAGGATTTAAATCTAAGAAAAATAAGCTAGAATAAGCTCACTCGAAAAGCTCTAAATCGAAAACAATATAAAATAAGCTAGTCTAAATAAGCTATGGAAGTAGCTTATTAAAATATAAGCTTAAAAGATAGGATCCAAAAATAAGCTATAAGCATGAGCTTATTTGAAAATAAGCAAAAGAAAAGAAAGAGTAAAAGAATAAGCATAAGAAATAAGCATAAAGATAAAAAGCATTAATAAAACCAACCTTAATAAAAAGCATTTTCATTCATGAAAAATAGGCCAATACAATAAGTTGAGAATAAGCTAAAAAGCTTTTACAATAATAAGCTAAAATAAGCTAAACTATTCTCCTCCTAAAACTACCCTATACTACTAATTTTTAATAAACTAAATCTAACACTAAATTCTAACACTCAAATCTAACACTAAAATCTGCTGATGCGTGCTTCCTTTTATAGCCCAAAGTAGGTGGTGGGAAATTTCGTCCTTTCAAGTACTCCACCACTCATATTGCTAGATCTGGGGGTATATTAGTCATTTTGACGCCCACCAACCTCCACATTATTGCTAATGATTGGCACATGCCTACCTAGGACTGACTGCTACAGTACCTCAGACTGACACACGCCAGTGTCACGTGTCATGCTCTGATTGGTCCAGCCGCCACCTGAACAGTACCTTGTACTGACGTGTTCTGCCACCTCGTACCTCGTACTGACATGTCCGTCTGTACCTCGTACCTGCAAATCTGACATTCAATTATTAGATGGCTACGTGTCACCACCTTAGTGGTGCCACGTGGCGTAAACACTGTTCACACCATCGTCGGTCAACCTCTGGTCAACTGTCGGCGGACCACCAGTCAACGATAGTCAACGGCGGCAGTCAACGGTGGTCAACGACGATCAACACCACGGACCACCGGTCAATGGCGGCGGTCAACGACGGTCAACGGTGGCGAACCACCGGTCAACCACCGCTGGACCATCGGTCAACCACCGGTCAACGGTGGTTGACCGCCAGTCAAGGCGGCTCAACAGTTGGGCCAGGTCAGTATTGGACCGGGTCAAGTCGGGTCATGGGCCGGGTCGGATCGGGTCATGGGCCAGGTCAAGTCGGGTCGGATCGAGTCATGGGCTGGGTCCGGGTCCGCCACGTGGATGCTGAGGTGGATAATGAGGGGATAACACCCTCAAGCATGGATCAAACTAGTGACCTCTTGGATAAGAGGCTATGCACACTACCGCTGTGCCAAGTATAGCCTCATATAATTATATGCAAAGTTTAATATATAACCCCGTTTTAACTTGGTCTGGTCCATTATAACTAAAGGTTCAAACAGGGACGAAAAAGGTTTAAATATAAAAGGCCGGTACCGTTAGACTCGTTTTTCGCGCTCTTTCCAATGGTGTGATCGAGGAATATTCACGACTTCGTTTGGACCTCGATAAATGTGAAAACGTCGTCGAAAGTCACCCGAAAATTACCGTTTTTGCTTCGTTTTCAATCCTTTTTACCTGTAAGACATAAAAACACAATACAAACATATTTGCAACATAATTATCTATATTTTAGTGTTTTTAGTCCTTTTATAGTGTTTTACAGGGTACAAAATATGTATATTTTAGCCAATATGAGTGTTCTCCTCCTCCCTAGAAGGAGGGAACTGTCCAAGGGCAAGAAGAGGGTACTTTGATTAGCCAATTACTATAAAAATGGGATTGTAAGGTACTTATGTAAGGTTAACAAAGTGATAAGACCTTAGTGGAGTGTTTTGTGGTTTAATTTATGTGTGTATTACTTGTATCTGGCCATGAGTAGTTATAGAAGTGAAAAATGAGTTAATTTTGGGTATTGGGTATAACATTGGGTATTTGTTTGAGTATAGATAGGTATAGGTACTTCCGAGTATTCCAAAATGTATTTTATTGTGAAACGTAGACGCTTTACGTAACCAATAAAAATAAAATATGAAAAGTTATAAATTATCCTCTTAATAATTATATAACACTTGCTTGACGTAAACTTTTACTTGTTTGATGTCCGTTTACGTTAAATGTTGATTTTTAGTTTACGCGATTTAATTAAACGATGAAAATTAAAAGCAAACGCGTAAAACCCTAAAAATAAATAATGGCAAGAATTTAGTCGTAAAATGACCTGAAATAACAAAGTGTTACAGTCTTCCCCCGTTAAAGGAGCCCTGTCCGCAAGGCTCAAGATGCGACACTTGTCGAGGGTGCGGTTTTTGTGAAGAGATGCGGATACTTCTTCTGGAATTGATCTTCACGTTCCCATGTGAACTCAGGACCTCTCCTAGAGTTCCATCGAACCTTGACAATGGGGATGCGGCTTTGCTTCAACCGCTTGACTTCCTCCACTGGTTCTTCAATGAAGTGAAGCTTATCGTCAATGTTTATTTCATCTAACGGAATTGCCAACGGCTCGTCGGATAAACATTTCTTCAGATTGGATACATGAAACGTGTTATGAACCCTGCTTAGTTGTTGAGGAAGTTCGAGTCTGTAAGCAACGGTTCCCACTTTGGATAACACTTTGAAAGGTCCAATATACCTCGGGTTCAACTTCCCCCGTTTGCCAAAACGGATAACCCCTTCCCAAGGTGATACCTTCAACATGAATCTGTCGCCTTCTTGAAATTCCAAAGGCTTACGCCTCACATCGACATAACTCTTCTGGCGATTACAAATGGCTTGAATTCTTTGCTTGATCTGAACAATCTTCTTAGTTGTCTCATGGATGATTTCTAGACCGGTGAGTTGAGCATCTCCGACCTCGGCCCAGCAAACAGGCGATCGACACTTCCGACCATAAAGTGACTCAAAGGGAGCAACTTTAATGCTTGTATGATAACTGTTGTTGTATGAAAATTTGATTAGCGGTAAGTATCTATCCCAACCATTCCCAAAGTCTATCACGCAAGCGTGTAACATATCTTCTATGTCTGAATGGTTCTTTTTCTTTGTCCATCGGTTTGCGGATGGTAAGCAATACTTATATCCAAACGAGTACCCAAAGCCTTTTGAAATACCCTCCAAAAATTTGACGTAAATCTACCGTCACGGTTACAAATGATTGAGACTGGTATCCCATGTCTTGTGACTACCTCTTTCAAGTACAGTCTTGCCAATTTGTCCATAGAGTCATTTTCCCTCATTGGTAAAAAGTGTGCAGACTTAGTAAGTCGGTCTATAATTACCCAAATGGTATTATAACCACTTGACGTCCTTGGGAGTTTGGTGATAAAATCCATGGTAATATTATCCCACTTCCACTGAGGAATCTCGGGTTTCACCAACAAACCAGATGGTTTTTTGTGTTCAGCTTTAACCTTTAGACACGTCAAACACTTGCTAACATAGGTGGCAATGTCGGCTTTCATGTTAGGCCACCAATATAGTTTCTTCATGTCTTGGTACATCTTGTCGGAACCCGGATGAACAGAATATTTTGACATGTGGGACTCATGCATAATTAGAGTCCTTAGGTCACCATAGCATGGCAACCAACTTCTGTTATTTATACATAGCGTTCCGTCAGCGCGCGGTTCTAACTTTTCCTTCCTACGGTTGTTTGATTCCCTTAAATTTTCAATTAGCATACCTCCACATCTTCAGCCTCGAGGTTTTCTTGTTTTCTTGTCTCAGTCTAAGCTTCTAAAATTTGCTTGGGAAGATCCAAACCAATATTCATAACTAAGGCTCGAACCCGTAATGGTTGATTTTGTTCTTTTCCGCTTAAAGCGTCAGCCAGAACATTTGCTTTCCCCGAGTGATAACAAATTTCACAATCGTAATCACTGAGCAATTCCAACCAACGACGTTGTCTCATGTTCAATTCCTTCTGATCCAGGATGTGTTGTAAACTTTTGTGATCAGTGAACACGGTACACTTTGTCCCATACAGATAGTGCCTCCAAATCTTTAGAGCGAACACTACTGCTCCTAACTCCATGTCATGGGTGGTGTAATTCTTCTCGTGAATTTTTAGTTGTCGCGGTGCATAAGCAATCACCTTCTCGTTTTGCATTAAGACAACACCTAATCCCTTATGTGAAGCATCGCAATAAACAATAAAATTCTCAGCTCCTTCAGGTTAAGCCAAGATAGGTGCACTGCACAACTTCTCCTTCAACAGTTAGAAGGCTGTTTCTTGTTTGTCACCCTAATCAAACTTGACCTTCTTTTGGGTTAGCTTGGTCATTGATCTGGCGATCTTCGAAAATCCTTCAATGAACCTTTGACAGTAACCGGCAAGACCTAAAAATTGACGGATCTCCATTGGAGTCTTAGGAGATTGCCAATCCTTAATTGACTCGATCTTGGTGGGATCCACGTGAAGACCCTGACTGTCAATCATAAGCCTTTGACCCGTTTAATATGCGTTTTAGACTTAGATATCCTCGAGGAAAGGTAAAATAGCGTTTTAAACAACTTTTTAGTTTTACCCGAGACTCAAAACTCGACAAAAAATGACGAAAATGTCCTTTTACAATTCTGCAGCAAACTAATTTTTAACTAAGAGCTGATTGGAACTTTTATAAGTTTTCCCAACTTCAAATGGCCGCCAAATCTTCGTTTTTAAGAGTTACGGGACGTGCGACCTACCGA
>BQNB010145189.1:0-16751 GCA_026074375.1 Tanacetum coccineum
TGTCCTCTTTGAGTATTATTTAAAGTACTAAAACTTACGGAGTACAAATAAGCATGAACCACAAACAATTGAATTTTTGGTTTTTGCGGTATTAAACTATGAAAGTCAGATGAGTAACTAATTAAAAGTTTTCACTCAAAGTTGTGATATTTTGGGTTGAGTGGTTCGCACTTTTTTTTAAATAAATTATGGAAAGCTAGATCTTTTGTCAAAAATAGAAGTTTGTAAATTTAAAGAAAGATATTATACAGCCTAGTCTATTACGTAGTATTTTAAATTTTAAATATATTTCCAGACATGATGAGTCAAATGGTCACACATTAACCAAAGAAACAACCTACTCTTATACATCTCTCATCCGTATATCATCTTCCTTCTTTCAGAAAACACAGTTCTTTCTCCCACTTTTTCCACACCATTGTTTTAGTTGAGGGCATTCTCACTTTAAGGTTGAGGGGCACAACATTTTTAGTTCAAAAATTTGCCCTAAAAAACATGAATATTAAAGAAGCCATTGGGGGCAGTTGCCCCCTAGCTTGTGAATGCCTCCGCCCCTGTATAGGACATGATTCTTGTTCAGACCTGTGAGGAGGTATAAGGGTTTATCATTGTTTATTTTTTTTTCTTCAGAAATCATCTAATATCGTTGTTCAATAAATTTAAGAACAAGTACATGAAGAAAAGTTCAATATAGATCACAGATTTTTTTAAAGATTAAATGGGTAAATTTTGGTCATTTATTTTTTCATCAAATTAAAAATCTACTTTCATTCCTTTTAAAAAAAATAAAATATATCGCAAATCATTAATCGTTATGTAAAATGAATCATATCATCGCGACGATAATTGAATTATCTTTCTGTAAAGAGGCACTTCTGTATATATTTTCGACGAATTTTTTTTCGAGTTTCTTTTGTGAGTATTAAAATTATCTTCCATAAAAATCATGTGTGATTCGTAAAGTCACAGTTGATTTGTTACATTAAAAATCACATTTGATTTTTAAAATAACAGATCAACTTTGATTTTACGAATAAATATGATTTTACTAATCACATGTAATTTTTATGGACGAACATTTCAACACTTAAAAATAAAACTCGGGGGAAAAAATCGTCGAAAGTATATATCAAATTGCCTGTCTAGTGAAAGATACAAAAATTCTCGTCACCATGGTGTATTTTTCATAGCTTGACGATTTACCGTTTTTAGGATATTTTGTTTTAAAAAAATGATCAAAAATGAGTTTTCTTATTTGATGAAAAAATGGATGACTATTATTTGCCCATTGGATCTTTAGAAAATTGTGATCCACCTCCAAGTACATGTAGACGTGTGAGGTTAGTTCCCGTGTCTAAATTAAAATTTTAGGGTTTTAACACTTCCATTCAAACAAACAAAAGCCACACCCCAGCAGCCATCAACAACCAAACACTCCAAACCCTAAAACAACAACCATTGCAGACGTAGTGCAATACAAGCTGACAAAACTCGACAACCTTGAAAAATGCCACATCTTCACCCGTAAAGATATCTCTAAAATCTTCAAATGACGCCGTAAACTCGATAATGTAGTTCATGTATGGATTTGATGCAGTAGGTAGATGTTAGTTGCTTAAAAATAGATTAGGTTTAGCTAAGTTAGATTTATGTGCTGAAAAATGTGTGTTTTTGCGTTTGAATGCTATTGATGCAGTTTATTATGAAACAATTATGCAGTAGGCTAGTATTTTAAGTTCAAATTTGAGGTTTGAACTAATTACGTAACTGTGTTTTATACTGTCGAACATGTTTTGTGTTGTGTTGAATGCTACTAGATGCAATTTAAAAATTAAATAAAAAACTTATTTTCAACTTTTTCAATAAAAAAAATGAATGGATAAATAGTGATGCAGTTGTAAAGTGATGCAGTTGTAGATGTTAGTTGAAATGTGAGATTTGATTAGGTTAGGCGAACTTTGTTTTATGTGTGGAAAAGTGTTTGTATGTGTGTTTGTGTGCTACTGATGCAGCCAGTGTAATGAAGTGATGCGTTAGTAACTTGTATTTGCAGTAGGTCTTCATTTGGGCAAGATGTGGCTTTACTCTTTTGCAAAAATGATTGTGTGTGGCTGATTTTATGTGTGATCTACTAGAAATTAAACTCTAATGTAATCGGATGTAAGTTGTTGTTCATAGGCATGATTTAGGATAAATGTGGTTTGTCGTTTTTATGAAATATGATTGTGTATGCTTGATTATGTGCGTGATGTACTAGAAATGAAACTGTAATGCAATAGGATGTAAGTTGTTGTTCATAGGCATGATTTAGGCTAGATGTGATTTGTCGTTTTTGCGAAAATGATTGTGGGTGCCTATAATGAAGTAGGATGTAAGTTGAAGGGTATGAGTAGGATGTACTAGAAACTGAACTCTAATGTAGTAGGATGATTGTGTATGCTTGATTTTGCTGTTTTTTTGGGTAAGAGTCTAGGTTTGGTTTTGAACTTTGATGCAGTTAGTTTTATGAAGTGATGCATTTAGTTTGATAATGTTACAGTAGGATGTACTAGGCAAATAACTATAATGCAAACTTTGATGCAGTTAGTTTGATAATGTTAGCCTAAATCATGCCTATGAACACCAACTTACATCCTATTGCATCACATTTTCATTTCTAGTACATCACACACACAATCATTTTCTTAAAAACGACAAATCACATCTAGCCTAAATCCTGCCTATGAACAACAACTTACATCCTACTGCATTACAGTTGCATTTCTAGTACATCAGACACACAACTAGACACACACAATCATTTACGTAAAAATGGCAAACCACATTTAACGTAAATCATGCCTGTGAACAACAACTTACATCCTACTGCATCACAGTTTCATTTCTAGTACATCACAAACATAATCAATCAGACACAATAATTTTCGGAAAAACCGCAAACCACATCTAGCCTAAAGCATGCCTGTGAACACCAACTTACATCCAACTGCATTATAGATTATTTTCTAGTACATCACACACATAATCAGCCACACACAATCATTTTTAGAAAAACGGAAAACAACATATAGCCTAACTCATGCCTATGAACATTAACTTACATCCTAGTGCATCATAGTTTCATTTATAGTATATCACACACATAATTAGCTACACATAATTATTTTCGAAAAAACAGAAAACAACATTTAGCCTAAATCATGCCTATGAACACTAACTCACATCCTACTACATCACAGTTTCATTTCTAGTACATCGTATACACAATTAGGCACACACAATCATTTTCGTAAAAACGGCAAATCACATCTAGCCTAATTCATGTTATGAACACCAACTTACATTTTACTACATCATAGTTTCATTTCTTGTACATCACAAACACAATCAGGCGCACACAATCATTTTTGCAAAAACGGAAAATCACATTTAGCCTAAATCATGCCTATGAACACCAACTTACATCCTACTGCATCACAATTTCATTTCTAGTACATCACACACACAATCATTTTCATAAAAATGGCAAACTACATTTAGCGTAAATCATGCCTATGAGCAACCTACATCCTACTACATCACCGTTTCATTTTTAGTACATGACACACACAATTAGGCACATACAATCATTTTCGAAAAAACGACAAATCACATTTAGCTTAAATCATACCTATGAACATCAACTTGCATTTGGGCACTCGTATTCGATACAAATGGTTGTAGCTTCAAGGGCATTTGGGCTAACATTGTTGGAACATCCAATTTTCTCCACTCGAAAGGTATTATCTTTCTAACACTTTACGTTTAAAGCAGGTTGTGGCATCGTATTCGATTTTGGAAAGAAATTTGGGGTAGGTGAGACTCCCCCCCCCCCTCATTTACAAGTACAATCGGCTCTATCATCTTGATCCAGAAAAATATTGTCTATCATTGACCGTAGTAATAATGGGCAATGGTCTTGGAATTGTCTCGGACCAATCTTGGGGTGTAAAATCTTGCCTATATTATGTACATGTTAAATGAGATCGTTCAACTAAATATTGAGTCAATGAAGATACTTTACTTGGAGTCTTGGTACTAATGGTAACTTTTACCGTTAATAGATGCTCGATATAAGGATTAACCAAAATATCTTCCCCTTTGCTCCATAAGCTACTACTTGGGATAAATCTATCCCCTGGAAGGTCAATGTTGCATCCTACTGAATCACAGTTTCATTTCCAGTACATCACACACATAATCATGCACACACAGTCATTTTTGCAAAAACGGCGAACAACTTTTAGCCTAAATCATACCTATGAACACCAACTTACATCCTAATTCGTCACAGTTTCATTTCTAGTACATCACACACACAATCAGACACACGCATTTATTTTCGTAAAAACGACAAATCACATCTAGCCTAAATCATGCCTATGAACAACAACTTACATCCTACTTGTTGTAGATTTGAACCTTAGGCATTTATTTGTTCATGTTACTTCAATATTGGAGTGTCATCATAAATGGTCGAACCCGGTGAGTTTGCGGTTTCTTATTGAACACCAACGCAAGGGTTTGAGATTGTCACTACCAAAGTTTTATTGAAACAAATGCTTATCTTTTTTTCTTTTATTGGTCACGTAATTACTTTGTCTATCATAAACATTTTGTTACTCGTCTTTGGTTATTTATGGTCGACTTGATATCGACTTGATATTGGTTTGGTTATCGGGTTGTTCGGTTTATTCACTTCAGTTACTTCCATGAAAGCAATCCGGTTTACAAAGGTCTTTGTTACATGTTACCATTCAGCAAAACTGGTTTGTTTAATGAAATGAGGAATATAAATATGGGCTTAGAATAACATGTTGAACAGAAAATAAGATATCAAAGTGTTCAAAAGGCATTTTTGTCGCATAAGAGTGCTCTGTACGAGGCGTTATAGCTTTTTGGACTGACGGATGACGCCGTGCGAGTCTCACATTGATCTTTGCGCTATAGGGTCTGACGCCAAAACTAAACCTCACGTTATACATTTTTTTTCTTTTTTTCTTTTTTCCTTATATATATTAAATATATCGGGAAAATATGAACAACAAATAAACGCCGACCAGGTTCGATACCGAACGGGCACTTCTGGTTATCACATAGAACACATAATTCACAAAAGCATTCCCTTAGTTCATGTCGCTACCTGCGACGATTCCACTAAAACTCTTAAGGCAACATGCACTACTCTAAGGCAAGCACGGCCAACATCAATCAAACATCGCTATCCGCGATAATTTAAGGCATCGCACACTACTACTACTAAGGCAGCATGGCAATTCTATCATTATTTCACATCCTATCATTTTCAGGTGGTCTCATTACTCACACATCCCTTCCCTTCTCCAACATAACTTTTAGAAAACTAACCCCATCATTTCATAGTCCTTTATGAATTAAGCATAGTTGATCAGGCTATGCGTAATTTGGGAAATACCATGAACTTCTCCGGTTAGTCAACTTTCATCATGTTCGAGGTTTTATGAAAATTCTAGTTTGGTTATAGTTACGTTTTTACAAAATTCTTTTTTATAAAAACCAACATTCTCTATAACCTGGCTTTGATACCAATCTGTCACACCCCGTTAGCGGCGGAAACACGGGAATGCGACATAATGATTTACATTGCACAAGATACAAGATCATACCATACATTTGTTTACAAAAGATTATTTACAAAAGTTTACAATTTCGCAACCTTGGAAAGTGTCAAACAATTGTATACAAATAAACTCCCAACTTGTCCTCGACATTTGTCCCTAATAGTCCATAATTACCTTTGTTAACAATAAACCTGAAAATGATACTCGAAAACGTCAACAATAATGTTGGTGAGCTCGTAGGTATTGACTCAAAACCCAATCGCTCTCCCAATATCTCATACAGTTGGACAATTGTGATATATGACAGTGAATATATGCGAACAACCCATGACTTAGCATCCCCGCTAATCATGTACCGAGACCTATCATCCTCGCTAGTCTTATATCCAGCGCATACCAACGCTCTTAGGGTCGCAACCCCGATGGAATACCACACCTAAGGCTAACGAGCTGGAGCGATTAGGGTGAAGAACCACACAGATTGTTCACACAACATAGCATACCAATGCATATCATTCACATAGCAGTCATGAGCACATAGATTGTCCCAAAAACAAAATTAGATTTTGCAACCGGTCAGGAAAAAACAATTCAAAGACATTTGGAGTTTCATTTCCCCCCCCCCAAAGGAAAAGAAAACAGTAAAAAGTGGGCTACGAGAATCACCTCAAATCAGCATCAGATAGCAACCGCAAAATCATAATAAGCAACGAACAAATAATCTAAACGCACGCTCAGCAGTACCTAGCCAAGACCTAACATAAATTTTACCTCATAAATATTTGTACAAAGTTATCTTATTTTAACACGCGTTCGTCCTATACTCACAACTAATTCTTATCCATGTTTCACCAAAATCTTTATCCTCATTTTCAAATTCGTATCCTCATTACAAAACCTTTACCCTTGTTTTAAAACCTTTATTCAAAATCATGGTTGTGTGGTGGTTACGCAAAATGACTCAATGCACTTGGGCTAAGTGCGACATCGACAACAAGCACTCAGAACATAGCCAATAACGAAAACGAAATATCTAACCAAACGGTTCAAGAAGATTTGACGAGAAAGACGCGAGAATTCAAAGATTGAAATGAACGAATAAGCATCTCAAAGTCGATACGATATGTATAAGTACGTACAAATATATATATATATATATATATATATATATATATATATATATATATATATATATATATATATATATACACCTACTATATGTAATACAAATACTTTAATTAGAATGAATTAAAATAATATTTTATTATTATTTCGTCCTTTTATCAGGCTAAGCGGGGTAAGTATAAAGAAAACCCTATCGTCTTATCATATTCAGGATTAAATCGTTTAATATCGACTCTTAATGTTTACAAAATGTCACTTTTGTCTTTTAGATTCTATAAATCCATCTTGCCACTTCAAAATAAATTTTGAGTCTAAAATTTATTATTCTTATATTTAAGTCCAACCCAAAAGTAAAAGCCCAAGTTATATTAAAAATCCAAGTTATATTAAAGTCCAAGTTATATTAAAAGTTCAAGTTATTTTAAAAGTCTAAGTTATTTTAAAAGTCCAAGTTATATTTAGCAAGTCCACAAAATCCCTCTTAGCCTAAACCAAACCCATTAGTCCATTTATAAGTCTACTAATCCATTTACTTGTTATTAGGCCTTATGGCCCATTAAGGTCTTAGCATTTTGTCGATAGCCAAAACTTAGTCCAAACCCCGTTTTTTACCATTAGTCTGCATGTATAAACCAAAAACCAATATAAGTCGAAACCAAAATAAGTCCAAAATTTATGTCGAAACAAAATAAGTTTTGAGTCCAAAATATAAGTCGAAACAAAATAAGTTATGAGTCCAAAATATAAGTCGAAACAAATTAAATCATAAGCCCATTATTTAAGTAGAAACCCAATAAGCTACAAGCCCAAATATTAATCGAAAGTAATAAGTCATAAGCTCGCATATATAAGCCGAATTCAAATAAGCCATAAGCTGACAATATAAGTCGAAATCCATAAGCCATAAGCTCGACAATATAAGCCGAAATCCATAAGCCATAAGCTCACAATATAAGCCGAAGATAATCTGCCATAAGCTCAAAAATAAGCCAAATCAAATGGGTCGTGGCTAATAAGCCGAACCAAATAAGCTATAAGCCAAAAATCAAATAGGCCAAGCCTATTTTTTTGTTGGGTCGAGACTAGCACGAGTACCCTCGTGGGTTGGTTGGGCTGAGCCCCAAACCAAACGTGACCCAAAACCGAATAAGCCCAAAAGAAATCAAATAAGCCTCAAATGAGCTTATTTTTAAGTAACTTCGAAAATAAGCCCTCAAATAAGCATTATACTTCAAAACAAATTCACCACCACAACCAAAATTTAAAAGTGTTAATTCCTTGTTTCTTTCTTTTCATTTTCGACGCATACAAACACACCCTTTTTCCATTCGTTTTGTTTTTTTTTCCAAACTCGATTTCACAACGATCAACTTGTACAACTAGTGTTAAGACACTACGAGAACCATAAAAGTACAACTTAAAACAAAATTTAGAAAAACTTATAATTTTGATGTTCTTGGTTCGGTTTTGACGCGAATAAGCAAACCCAAATCGTTCTTTTACTACCCGAAACTATCTAGCACTAACCCACTATTGATTATCAACCCGTTTTCGTGTTAAATCTTAAAAAATCTATGTTTCTTGTTCCTTTGGGGTGCTCGTCCGTTTAGAGAGAAAGAAAGAGAGATACAAAATTTTGATTTGGAAAAACATGCAAAGTGTGTGTTTCTAATGGTGCCAAATCCCTTATGTACAACCATATGACATGGTGTAGCTAAAAACAAGTCATGGTGTCCCCTTGTTTGTCCCATACCCGGCCCAAGAATCCTAGGGGCTCGGGATGTCTCGTTTTTTTGTCAGGTTCTCTAAAAACTCAATTTTTGCTAAGTAAAAATGTTACCCGGGTTTAGTTACTCTATTTATTGCGTTTAAAATCATTTTTCCAATAATCTAGAGTATTTACTTGACATCCTTTACTAATTTAAATCTCCCAAAATTCATTTAAAACATTACTGGTCGCGTCAGGAACAAAAACACGAATTCTTGTTTAAACTAAACCGAACCTTTCCCATCATTTTAAAAAGTGTTCCAACATTCAAAATTCAACTTGACACTTTTGATTTGCCTAAATTTTTCACTTTAACGCCCGTTACAGTCTTTTACCGAATTTCACTAAAACGCCCGTTTTCTTATAGTTTTTAATACACACCTCAACGATTCATGTTTTATCCAACGTTTCATCAAGTTATACAATATTTCATTATATAAGTTTATTCAATTCACCTAAATCTTATAAAACTCATTTTCAAATTTACCATCGTGCTGGTACGCGCTGCGTGATGATTTCTGCTAAACGCAGGGTAACTTCCCGAAAAGCACCGAATGACTTCATAACCATTCTAAAACGGAAATACGAATCTAAAATGATTCTCTTACGATACATAGGAATTTACCAAGACCCGGTTTAACCATAACTGTTTTACGCAAAATAGGCAACCGAAGTTAACTTCACAGCTTTCTCCAAGAAAACTGAAAGACTTCGATATAAAAATTATAATATTTTATAATACTTAACCCAGGAAAAGTTATCGGTTATCATATATATCGTTTAACCAAATACTCTCAAGAACTCACATATGTGATTCTTATTCACTAAAAACCAACAATGTAAAACCGAGTCATCCTTACCACTACCAATATCGAGTCACCCACCTAGTCATCTTCACAAGAAGATTCACCATGTAACCATTCCCCACAAGTGAATTTCGCAAATAAAATGTGTCTCATATTCATTTCCCGACACTCATAAGCATGTGTGCTGATGCGTATTTTCTTTTAAAATATATTTTTATCAAGTTTTAAATTTATAAAACTCGATCTACCTAACGACGCACTAACGAGCAGCGAACTCGATCGTGGGTAGTATAGAATGGTAAATCCGAGGTCATCCCAAGAGCTAAGGTGTAATTAGTTTTTATTTGAAATGTCACATTTTGAAAATGGTTTTTGATTATAATTGAAAGAAATAGAAAAACAATAAAATAAATAACTGAAATTAGAAGGATAGTAGATATCAAGAGAGAAAACGTGCTAACCTAGTTACTTCATTACTATTGTTATGAAGACAATTTCCTGTGCAATGTCAAACTATGGTTTCATTACTAGTTCTAAGGTTGATAGATGTGCATATACAGTCTATCCTATACTCCCTGCGATTCCGAATCATTCCCGAATCATCTGGGAGGTAGGTTATCTAGGTTGCAGTGATTAATCCCAACTATTCCCAAAACATATCTAATAACCTATAAAGATTATTAACCCCCTTTGAAAGAGTTCATGTGCTTTTTAAGTATTGAGTGATATGTGCGGTGACCGGTTAGTTCCTACACTAGATAAGAAGTTAGTGTCACACCCCGCCTAGGCGGAAACACGAGGCGTAACATCATGGATATCATCACAACACAATGGTGTCAACAATAGAGAGAACTAAATGAAATAGATAAACAAATGAGATACAATGTGTCATGACAATATCTAACACAAGATAAAGGAGTCTTGCATTACGATAGCAAAGTCATACCACAAGGAAACATACTCCAAAAGACTAGACAATCAAATAACAACCAAGTATCAAACAATTCAAATGACATAAATAAAATCTATAGGAGAATGACTCCGCATGCAAGCCTATGGTCTCACCCTTGGACTCTAGGTGAAATCTTCATAAGGTTGGAAAGCCTTTGTGCCATCTCCAATTGGCTGTGGAGGAAGTGATGTCGGAATAGCTTGAATGAGGCCTCTATTTATAGTGTCAATCTGTTTTTTTTTACGGGGGGGGCGGCCAAACCAATAAGGTGTTACGCCGTAACTGATCATACACGGCTTCTTATTTAAGCGCTGTTACGACATGTCACCAGATAGGTGTTACCGTCGTACCTTCAAATAATATTCCATAAGTACGTGATCTTCATTCCATATTTGTAGATCTTCTTGGTTACGACGTAACTGGATAAGGTGTTACGCCGTAACTATAACTTTGACAAGATTTCCTTCCAAATATATGGTTACGGCGTAACTAGATATGGTGTTATGCCGTAAAGTCTCTTTGTCTTCGTAACTTTGACTTATTTTATGTTATGGTGTAACATTTTTGGTGTTAAGCCGTTATCAGTCTTCAAAATTTACACTTTAAGTCCCTTTTCTTGTCTTTTGTCATTTCCTGCATTCACCTTGATAAACTAAAAATGATAGAAAATATCTCATTTTCGAGTGTTAGTGAAACATTTGTAGGTAATATAGAGGGTATTTTACCACCAAAAAGTATTAAATATTTAATGTTATAAAATATCCCCCCACTTGACTTCTGCTTGCCCTCAAGTAGAACCTGTTAAAACATTTCATAAAAAGATTTCTCGAGAATAACTTCAAGAAATGAATTTATAAAACTTATGCTAGAAAACATCAAAGCGTATCAACCTCACCGAAAAGGGGATAAAAAGTCACTCAGCTCTCCACTAGTCTAAGTGTTTTATTTTCGGGGTGATCGCTCAATTGCACAGTCATAACATGTATTTTATTATAAGCTTAGAAAGTACACAAATCTGCACCAGTTAGAATTAGGGTCTAAATAACTCTCAAAGGCAACAAGAGCAATATAGTTTTAAAGGGTGATTAAAGGGTTAGGATAGAATGTGATACATCATTTAATGGTAGTTAATAAAAAACTACAAATCAATGTCTAAAATAATCTAGGTTGTCATAACTAGCTAATGTCCATCCATAGGTCCAAGAGTCTAGGTTCGAAAATCTGATCTTCAATAATGGGCAAATGGATCCATTCTTCATGAGTATTGAGATGACTTGGTATAACAATGGGTTGCTAGCTTCATTTTACAGAGATGTCTTGGTGCAATAATAGGCTACTAGCTCTATTTTTTTTATTTTTTATTTATTTTGACAATCCATCTTTACATTGTCGCAGCGTGAGTATGTCATGGGTGGCCGCGTTCAGCGTGAAGATGAGCGAGATACTCTACTCTCTGTATTCTGACATGCGAGTGTCATGTGTTTCTTCATGATAAATATGACTCCAAATGCGCAATAGTGTACAAGTTACGTTATCGCTCGTCTTTAATTATTCCTTGGCAGAAGTGTATGACTCTGTCGTCGGTTATTATACGCAAACCAAAATCCACCCTCTTGAGATAAACAATGTCGAAAGTGATGATACAAGGGGGTCTTTATAGATCATAAACTGTTTGGTCTTCAACGAAAGCATATAATTTTCGTTCCCATTCCTCCGAACCATGGACTTAAGTAGCCAGAGATTTCAACATAAAGAAAATTAAGACTACATGGTAGGCTAAGGTGAAATGGTGTAACGAAACATATAGAGTAGGGTGAAAACATAGATTGGTTTAACAAGGTGGGTTTATGACACTTGTAGTGATTTAGGCGGTTTTCTTGCACGGATAATTAGTGCAACAAAGGGTATTTCTCGGGAGGTCGACAAGTCAGTTGTACAAGTCGATAAACGCACACATTATAGGCTATTGGGGGGATTTCCTAATGTGTTGCCTTATTGAACTATCTATTCGCGGCTAATAATTAGGTTCGAAATGATGTACTTGCTAGTTCTATAGTCTACAATAATACCGGAGTCACATTAATATTTTTGGTGGATTTTTATTGTAATATGAAGGAAAATAGATAATATTAGGCTTAAATCTCACCAGTAATAATAAAGGGTAATGTGCATTCGGTAAAGATTAATTTTAGTTATTTAAGAAAAATTTGTCAAAAGTTTTTAATATTTGGCATATTTTCTAAGAAACTAGAAAATCGAAGGCAAAAACATACGTCAAGTTATTAATTCTACTCCATCCACACTTGATTTGTAACTATGTCCTATTGTACATTATGGGAATGAGATAAAAGGAAAGAGTTTAAATTAAGACAAGAAATCCTTGAGCATTGCTTTGAATTTGGCGGGAATATCATTATTTCTGTCTTCCCGTAGCTCTTTATCCCCTGTGATCACAAAACAAACCAAAGCATAAAATCGTTCTACAAGAATTATGAAGTGTACAGGAAATACAACCCTAACTCACTTTTGTAGGAATCACGGTTGCATTTAGCATATGCAACAAGCCTTTTAAACCACTTGGTGGCCCAAGTGGACGAGTTTAGTCTCGTGAGGGCTTCCAGAGAACATACCCACAAAGTCCATTTACGTATACAAGGTTAGACATGTTTAAAACTTAAATTTTGTGATTTCAGAAGGAGGTTACGGCGTAACCATAGTGGTTACGTCGTAATCAAGTGGTAAAAATTTCAAGTTTTAAGGTGTTACAACGTAACCATAAAATGAGTTACGTCGTAACTATAATGGTTACGACGTAAACTAAAGTGTTGGGAATTATATTTAAGTTGATAAGACAAAACAAGAATGAAACAAGATGGAAACAAAAAGGACCAAAGTTGTAATTGAAGAATTCTACAAAAGATAAGAATTGGAGGATTCTATCAAATTTGGTAAAAGATAAAGATGAATATTTAATTGATTTACTCATTAATATCTTTTAATAGTTTCCATGTAAATCCTTGACTCCTTATGCTATAAAAGGAGGTCCAGGCATATTGTTTTAAGCATCCAGAAAAGTGTGTGTTCATCATATGAGAGTCGACTAGATACAAAAGTGTGTGTGTACACGTTTGTATAATTAGTGTAGACGTCTAGAGTTTAGCCTCAAGGATCTTTAATCCCTGTTACTACTTAGAGTAACGGATCTATTCTGATCAAATAGTATTTGGGGCTGTGTTGATTAATAAAGAAAAACCTCGAAGTAACTTTGATTTTTGTTTATTATTTTTACGTTGAGCAATTTTATCATGTTACGTATTTTATCTAGATGAGGTCTAACATACCTCGAGCCTAAACGATGGACCAGAACCTATCACGTGTTTTAGGTTTACACAATTGGTATCAGAGCCTCGTGGCTCTTGATCTAGGATCTACAAGGTTTTTGAAGAAACCCTAAAAACCCTAATTTTCAAGAAATCGTTTTGGGTAACAAGTTTTCTGAGGTTTTGATGTTAAATTGATATAACAATGTTTATATTCGTCCTCTCTACCTGTAATGGGTATGCAATACGAGTGTAAATCGTTGTTATCAATAAAAGGGTTTCAATTTGTTGTGGCATACGATCTGAGTTAATAGCTTCTGATGAACCCTAATCCCTAGGGGTAATGGGATATCTGATTTATTCGTTTTACTAGTTTGGGAGAGTTCGATCTTGGATTGGTGATGAACCCGTAGGAATGATGATGATAGAAGCTTGGCCTTGTTAACTTGCTTGAAGATTTTGTTCTTTTACACGTTGTAATGAAGATGCATATATGAAGTAAGGGTTCTTATAAAACCCTAATAAAGATGCAGATCATACAATGAAGAAACAAGCAGATTGTGTAACATGTTGGGTTCGCACAAAATTTTGGTTAGCACTAGCAAAGGAACGTTAGTACTGCCAGGGATATGAAACAGTAGTAATTCAATATGTTTGTACTGCCCTTGTCATCCGAGAAAATAATTAGTACTGGTACGTTTTGTCCGATAAGAAGTTTATACTGCCAGTTCTGTCCGATATCGAACAGAACATGGTTTTTGGATCTCGGTCAATGAAGGATCTCGGGCAGAGGCATTTTGGTTTTGGATTTGTTACACACACGGGTTCAAGAGGTATTTGAGATAGATTTAAATGTTTAATGGCTCGTATTTTATTGGTTTAATTGATTACGAAGAAGGTTAATTATCACTTATTCGAAGTTGAAGTGGGATTGTTTGGGTTTGTGTTCTTATCATATCTTAAAGTGGGTGTTGCACTTTGAAGATAACTTGTTCGTGCTTACAACGGTGTGACGAAGACTTGACAAATCTAGCAAAGGTGTGTGATTTTTCTTATGGTGCTCAATGCTCACATTTGCTATCACTTTGGTTATGTGTCTCAGAAGTGACTCATGTAAGGCATGCGGATTTATCAAGAGATCGAGGTCTACTCATAAAACAAAGAAGAATATTATGAGTTCTTATCATATTATAGTGCAAGACATAAGATACAAGTTTGGGTTATTCTACTTCAGCATCAAATTGGTAATACTTAGTTTTCTTCATTAGTAATCATTACATACAGCCTACATTCAAGAAATGGTTAACATATGGGTTTCAGGGGAAGCTTAATGTTAAAATGTTTAAACATTTATATGCTACATATAGGTGATGGTTTTTACTACTGCTAGTCTTTGTTAATACTGCTAGTGTAAGTTTCTACTACTCAAGTTCATTTTTCTTATGGTGCGTAATGGTGGGAAATTTGAGTTTTTAGAAGGTTGAATTAGAAGTGTGATGGTGGTTCGTAGTTGTGAAGATCAAAGTTGCATACTTTAGTCTCCTATTTGATATTGACAAAAGGGGGAAGAAGATTTGATGATTTGCAACTTGTAGATCCTTGGTAGTTTAAGGGGAAGTTTCATTCGTATATTAACTTCAAGGGAAGTTCGTGCTTATTTGGTTTTGTCATTATTAACTAGGGGAAGATTGTTGGGAATTATATTTGAGTTGATAAGACAAAACAAGAATGAAACAAGAAGGACTTAAAGGAAAAGGACCTAAATCGACAATAAGAGATTCTTCAAGCTGGTGGAGTATATTCTACAAAGGATGGAAGATATCAGAAGATACTAAAAGATATGCTCAAGAAGAATAAAGATAAAGATTAAAAGATTTAGTTTCCTTATTGTATTTATTGTGTTCCCTTGTAAACCTAGATATCTCTAGTATATAAAGAGATACAGGTTATAGGTTTTAGACATCCAAAAAAGTATATGTACACAAAGTGTTAGAGATGTAGACGTCTAGTATAGAGTTGGTGCAGCCTCAAGGTAATCAAGGTTTTCCTTGATCCTTGTTACAGTTCATTGATCTAACCGTATTATTCTGATCAAATAATATTGGAGCTGTGGTGAATGTTTGGTAAAACCTTGTTACAATATCATTATTCTTATGTTATTCCGCTATACATATTTTATGTTCATTGATGTTGTTAATCCTAGACTAAGCCTAGATCTTTAAACTCAACAGTAATGGCAATGGAATTACACATAACTTCTTGGCTCTATGCACTCCTCAATTAAATGGCGTGGTTGAAAGGAAAAATAGGACACTTCAAGAAATGATTAGGACTATGTTGAATGAGCAATCGTTACCACAAAAGTTTTGGTGTAATGTCGTAGATACCTCAACATACCTTTGTTAACCGAATCTTAATTGGAGCCATCCTAGGAAAAACACCTTATGAACTCTTGAGAGGTTACAAAACCTACTCTTGATTATTTTAGAGTGTTTGGAAGCAAGTCCTTCATTATAATCACCAAAGACTACCTTACCAAGTTTGATCCAAAGTCATACGAAGGTGTCTTTTTAGGTTACTCCTAAAATAGTAAAGCCTACATCATCCTTAATAAACACACTAGGAAAATCAAAGAACCCTTAGGTCACAAGCCCAAAACCAAAGTAACTTCTTTTGTTTTATATCAACTATAGAACCTAAGAATGTGAATGAAGCCTTAACGAATGAAAGTTGGATAGTCGCCATGCAAGAAGAATTAAATCAATTCAATGCTAACGACATTTGGGAGTTAGTTCCACAACCTAGGAATATGACAATCATAGGAACTAAGTAGGTGTTAGAAATAAGTTAGACGAGAACATTGTTGTTTCTCAAAATAAGGCTAGGTTAGTAGCCCAAGGATATAATCAACAAGAGGGCATTGATTATGATGAAACCTATGCTCCTGTAGCTAGATTAGAATCTATTAGAATATTATTAGCCTATGCTTGTGCCATAGATTTTAAACTATTCCAAATGGATGTAACAAGTGCATTCCTGAATGGATTTATCAATGAGGATGTATACGTGGCACAACCTCCAGGATTTATTGATTTCAAGGAACCGGATCATGTTTATAAACTAAAGAAAGCTTTATATGGT
>BQNB010145191.1:5693-16751 GCA_026074375.1 Tanacetum coccineum
AGCATTACATAAGCCAAAAGACATGCGTCGGTAGGCAAAAGTTCCGTAAGGGCAAGTGAAGGTGGTCTTCTCTTGGTCCATCGGGTCAATTGGTATTTGAAAGTAACCCTAGAAACCATCTAGAAAACAATAGTATTTGTTTCTCGCGAGTCTCTCAAACATTTGGTCCATAAACGGTAATGGAAAATGATCTTTACGGGTAGCATCATTTAACTTTCGGTAGTCAATGCATAAACGCCATCTCGTAATTAATCGAGTAGGTATCAATTCATTATCATCATTTTCGATTACGGTTATACCACCTTTCTTGGGCACACAATGGACGGGGCTAACCCATGGGTTATCAGAGATGGGATAAATTAATCCGGCTTTAAGAAGTTTGATAACTTCTTTCTTGATAACCTCGTAAATTTTTGGGTTAACCCGTCTTTGATGTTGCACCGTAGGTTTAACATTATCTTCTATCAAAATCTTATGGGTACAAAACTTTGGATCTATTCCCTTAATATCCGACATCTTCCAAGCTATGGCACACTTATGTAATCTAAGAACCTTAAGAAGAGCGGTCTTGTCCTTATCTTTAAGTCTTTAGCGATTATGATGGGTAATTTATCGGTACCCTCCAAAAACGCTTACTCAAGATGAGGAGGTATGTCTTTGAGCTCAAGCTCAGGGAGTTCATCACTAGAAGGTTCAATGGTATCAAGTTCCTTAAATTTTTGTTCTTCCAGAGGGAGGGTGGAAGTTGGGTCATAATTAAGCAATCTTTCAAGGGTGAGAAGGTCTTCTTTTAGATTGAAGTCGGCATCATCAATTCCCGGTGGAATTGATTCGCTAGTAAGACAAGCTTCGATTTCTTCTAAAATGAAGTTACCTCCCTTAAAAGGAGTGAGAGAGGTGGGAGAAGTAGAAAGGATTGGTTCCAAAGTTGGGGTGGGATTGCCACTCTTGGAAATGTTCGAAAATCCAAGTACTTCTTGAGCTAACTCCTCATAAGCTACATCAATAACATAGACTCGGTTAACCGATTCAATAGTATTGTAGGAGAATGTCTTAGTATCACCAACTTTGAATGTTACGGATTGGTCATCATGTCGAAGGGTCATTTGTTCACCGTGAACATCAATCAAAGCTCGTGCCGTCCTCAAGAAAGGTCTCCCAAGAATCAAAGGAACCCGAGGATCAGAAATATAATCAACGACAATGAAGTCGACCGGAAAGAAAAATGTTCCAACTTTTACGAAAACATCCTCGGCGATGCCGGTTGGAGTAGAAATCGTTCGGTCGGCATGTTCAAGTATCATTCGGGTCTTGGTCAAATCCGGGAGATTTAGCTTTTCCCATACGGAAAGAGGCATTAGGTTGATGCTTGCACCGAGATCAGCCAAGGCTAAGCATTCATCCATCTCCGAAAAATCACACGGTATAAGAAATCTACCGGGGTCTCCAAGTTTTTCGGGAAACTTTTTGAAGATAACCACCGAGCAATTCTTATTCACCGGTGTCTTGATTAAGTTAATTATCTTATCTTTGTTATTGAGAAGCTTTCTAAACATTGGTGCAAACTTGGGGATGTGTAGAAGAGCATCCGCAAAGCTTAGCTCGAAGTGGAGATTCCTAAACATTTCCATAAATTTCAAAGCTAAAAGATCGTCTTTTTCACAGAGCTTCTCCTTGTTAATCCTTGAAGGATAAGGTATGGTTATTTTAGTCTTTGGAGCAACAACGGGCTCATCATTTTGGGTTTGGACCTCCAGAGGTTGGATGTTTTCAGTGCTTGGTTGCACCGTATCCTTTGTCACCTCGGGTTCGTGTTCCACCACCTTAGGAAGAAAAGAAGGCGGAGGTGAAACCTGAGGCCCATCATAAGAAACTCCACTTCGGGTGGTGATGGCTTTCATATCACCTCTCGGGTTAGCAACGGTGTTGCTAGGAAGAGAACCCGAGCCCGAAGTATAGGCGGAATTGACATTCATGAATTTGGTAAGCATCTCCGTTAAATTGGTCATTTGGTTTTGCATGTTTTGGTTTTGGTGTTGCATATTTTTCATAACCGCATCATTAGCTTTGATGTAGATTTAAAAGTCATCCTTTGACACACCTTGTGTTTGAGGAGCCGAAGCTTGATAAGCCAGGGCTTGTTAAGCCGGAGCTTGGTAAGCTAGGGGTTGATAAATAGGACCTTGGTTGTAATTATTCCCCCGATTTTGATTGTAACGGTTTTGATTATTCCTTTGATTGTTTTGATTGTTTTGAACGGGAGGAAAACCTGGAGGTCGAATTTGATTTGCAACCATCGGAGGACGGTAACCGGTATTTCCTTGGTTGTAGTTAACCGCTGCGGCTTGTGAAACGTATTCTTGAATATTGTCACGATAAATGTTGCCATCGGTGGCGGGACAATTACGGTAAGAATGAGCACCACCACAAGTTACACGACTTTTCTCGACCGCTTTTACAGTAGCGGGAGCTTAGGATTGGTTTTTCTTATCGAGAAGCAAGGCTCTCACCATATCTTTAAGTTCAGAAACATCGGGTGAAACACCGGGGGTAGAAGAGCTCGTACTCACTTTGGCAACAATCGCTTTGTTTCGTGAATAACGAACTTTGGATTTGCTCTCGATGATGGCTAAGCAATCTTGAGGCATTTTGTCCAAAAACTTACCACCCGCGGCGGAATTCAACGAATCTTGATCATTAGAGTTCAGAGCATTGTAGAAAGTATCGAGTTGATGTAATTCTGAGAAACCACGATGTGGGCATGCACGAAGGAGATCCTTGAATCGGTCCTATGCCTCACTAAAAGATTCATCAAAACGTTTTCGAAAACTGGTGATTTCATTTCGAAGGTTTGTTGTTTTGGAGGGAGGGAAAAATTGGTTGATAAACTTTGAAACAAGATCATCCCAAGTAAGAATAGATCGAGGCGGCCCCCTTGAGGGAAAATGGAAAAAGCATAAGCTTAATCGACGTATTTGGAACGTTTGGGAACTTCAACGTAGAAGTGAACTTGTTGAAATATCGAATGTGAGCATGAGGATCTTCTTTATCAAGTCCGCAAAATGGTTTATTTTGCACAAGAGTGAGCAAACCATGTTTAATCTCAAAGTTGCCCGCGGTGATCGCGAGAACAACGATTGCATCCTCGTAACCCTCGGTGGGTGCTTGGAGCAATTGCGCCATAGTACATTGATCGGCCATCGTAACTACGGGAGGAGCTTGATTTTCAATAGGTTCTTCAAGATTAAAAGGTTCAATATTCGGTGGGACTTGTTGTTGAGAACGGTTACGGGTTTGAGAACGAGTGCACATGCACTAATTATGAAAACCACAATATTTTTGGTAATCGGAAGTTAAAAGTCCACGGTAGCTCTTTAAATCACGTACAAGAGAGCGGAAGGAATTAGCACGCCGAAGCAATTTAATAGCGTTCTTCCTTTTTGGACGATGTTCCTTGGATCAAGCCCTCCTTATACCCCCCTTATAGTTTGTAATTTAAAGGTGAGTTGATTATAATGATTAACAACACGATTTGTTTTGTTGGTTTTCGATTTTTTTGGTATTGCAAATACTTTAGGAAAAGTATTTATAATGATTTTTGTGTTTTTATATAATGAAAAAGAAAATCTAGAAAATAAAATATTTTTGTATTTTTGTATTTTATATATTCACAAAATAAGCAATAAACTTCACGGAGAAGGTTCTTCAAACACTAATCTTCAAACGTACACAATATTCGTTTCACAACCTCCCCGACAGCGGCGCCAAAAATTGATTCGCTTAAAACAATTCCTTTAGTATATATAAATATATATATAATAAATATAAATATATAATAATAAGAATTATCTCAAAAATATCAATGATAAGAATTCCGTGAGGCTTTTTAAAAGAAAATTACTTTTGACCAAAGTAAAACCCCTAAAAAAACCTTCTCGGGTCGTGTCTCGACGAGGTGGAAATTTTAATTTTTTTTAAATCCAAAGTGATAAAAGAAAATTTTAAAAAAAGAATTATATTTTTTTGACTTTTATATTATTTATTATGAATTAAAAACGGATTTAATCTAAAAAATTAATAAAAAATACTAAACTAATTTGGAAAATTCTAAAAAAATTGTGAAAAATACTTTGCACTAAGCTAAACCTAAGAAAAATAAAACGGGTGAAACAACTTATGTAAATAAGCTGTTAATAAGCTAATTAAGTCTGATAAGCTAAATGGCAAAATGTGGTTAAATATTAAATGTTGTAGAGTTATACTCGAAAAAGACCCTAGGGCAGTTGGTTGTGTGGTGTGTGTGTAAAGACTAGGTAGAAGTTATGGAGGTCACGGGTTCGAGCCTTGCTCACCCATGACTTCCCAATTTCCCTAGTTTTTATTTTTTTTTGAAAATTTCTTTTTGCAAAAGCTTTTAGTAAGCTAAAATAAGGACTTTTTTGTGAAATGACATTTTATAAAAACCTAAAATAAGCTAGAAATAAGCTCTAAAAGGGTGACAAATTACTTAAAAGCAAAAAAACTAAAAGACTAACTGTTTTGGCTTTTTGGGCTTAATAAGCTAAAGGAAAGGTAAAATAGGCTAAAACAGCTTAACACCTATAACTAATAAGCACTTACAACTAAGAATAAGCAAGTTTGACTAAGCAAAAATGCAAGAAAAGCAGAATAAGCAAATTGGCCAAAACTGCTAACCACACAGCCAAATGGGACACTTTTTAGCTTATTTTTAAGCTAGTAAATGGATCCTTGTGGCTTAGTAGCTTATAGCACTGAAAAGCTTATCCTATGGGCTTCGATAATCAACAAAGAAAAAGAAGTTTGAAATTCAGATAAGCCATGAAAAAACTTAATGAAAAAGGCTGTTCACTCAGATTGCACACTTTTTAGTTTTCTCTAAAAGACAAATTGGCTTTTGCAGCCTTAATTTTAAGCTAGTGAAATAAGTTAAAACTACAAAACAAGTTGAAACAGATAAATTTAGAACTACAAACTACTTGTGCAAGAAATTTCAAATCCTAAAACCTAATTTAACTTATCTAATTTTGGGATGGAAAAAGGACTTTTAGACTTTGAAAATATGACTTAGTACCTTGACAGTTTTGGTCCAAATCACAAATGCAAATGCACACTTAAACCATTCCTTTCCTACTGCATTTTGACTCTAAATGAACATTAAACAAAGCCTCAAAACAATCTTTTAACCAAGAACCAATTATCAACAGTTTTTAAAAAACTTCAAGACCACAGTTTTAAAGGACTCATATGAAATTCCTTAAAACTTATATTTAGACTTTAAAATCTTTTGAATACAGCTTATAACAACTAAATAAGGCTTGTCAAAGTTGGCTTAATGACCCACACAGTTTTACAACACTTTTTGACCCATTTTACCTACTGACCCAAACACCCCTTTAACTTCCTAAATTTCATTTTAAACTTGTTAAACTGAGTTTTAGACTTAAAACTTCAAATACCAGATATTTTTAAGCTAATATTACACCTAATGAACAGATTTAAACATTCAAATAAGCTAGAACAACAAGCTAAAAGCTAATGCTACTTTTTTAAGATTTTCAACTGATTTTAGACTTAAACACTTAAAACTAAGATTTAAACTATAACTAAGCATAAAACATGATCAAAACATATTCAAAAGACAAATAAGACAGAAATAAGCAATAATAAGCACTATGATAAGCAAGAAATTAGCAGATGCAGTAATAAACAATAAGCAGTTTAATGCTAAAAAAATTAAAGGAAAGACTTACTGGTATGTGCTTAATTACACATACCTTTTTCCATTAAAAACGGACTTAAATGACCAAAAACAGACAAAAACTGCCAAATATATGTTTGTTTTGCATTTGTATTGTGAAATTCTTGAAAAATGGAAACTTAAGGCAAATAAGCTTACAATAAGCTGATCTACAAGCTCTAGCTTGTTTGAAAACAAGCTAGTATAACCCTATAAGCCCTTCCAAACTGGCTTATCTTCCAATAGAGGTCTTTGAGTGATTTTGAGTAAAAAAGGCGTAAACACTATAAACTATAGAACAGTTTATAGTGCTTAAGTAAACAGCTTAAATAAGTAATTTAGAGCTTATAAAGGATTATAAAATACTTTTAAAACAATGGAACATGAACATTAAAGAAAACATAGAATTTAAACATAAAACCTCAACTTTTCATTAATTAAAAACAGTTACAATGCTTACATTTTAAAGACAATAAGCTAAAAGTTAACTAAATAAGCTAAAGTAATAACTAGATGCCTTTGAAAGGCTTACAATGGTCCTATATATAGAGAAACACTAAGGGTCTTGGCCTTTGAAGTGTGTTTCATGTGAGACATTTGTGAGGTGTGTTTGTTGTGTGAGAGTAGTCTCCAACTCAGCATAGCCCTTCATTTTGAGTGCTCACCAAGTCCTATCATCTTAGCCCTTGAATTCTTGTCTTCATCCCTTGGAAGAATGGGAAAGCTTAGGATTGCCAAGGTGAATTTTTGGTATTGGTGAAGTGGGGTTAAGTGTGTGGGATTGCCAATGTGGAATTGAGCCCATGTGATGTGGGGTTGAGTTGGGAGGGTGATATTTTTGTCTGTGGTTGCAGAGGATGAGGTGAAAGAGACACATGAATAGTGTCTTGGCAGGAAATGGTTTGGTTTGTTTAACTGGGTTTTGGATAACAGGTGTTTGCCCTGTTTTTGTTAATTTGTTGCATCGTTAGTCCTTTTGGACTAACAATTTTAGTCCTTGAGGACTAATGATGTAAGGTGTAAAGGGGTAGTCGGCTAATGAGGTTATCTCAATATTAGTTTTGGGCCTCAGGTTGTGTTTTGGGCCATGCAATATAGAAAAGGGGTTTGGGCTTTTTTTTAAGCTTTTAAGGCTTATGTAATCTTTGATATAAATGCTTAATGGGCTGTCCCGACCCATTAGATGGGTGCGGGTTGGCCCATTAAGTATTTCTTCGGTTTCGGCTTCGACTTGTTGACTTTTGGGGTTGACTTTGACTTTGACTTTGACTTTTTTACGCTTTTTCATTTCGTGCTCGGTTTTATCGTTTTTGGCTTCGTTTTTGTCCTTTAGTGAATATCCGTTACCTGCACAATACACAAAGCAAAACAAACATACTTTTGGCATTTTTATGTCCGTTTTTGGTCATTTGAGCTCGTTTTTATGGGTAAAAAGTATGTGTATTTAAGCACATACCAAAATCCCCCATACTAAGATATTGTCGTGTCCTCACGCAATGCCATAAGTAAACACTTTAGAAAACCAAGAATCTCCACTCCCTCCTCGACTAATTACCTCAAAAAGTAGCTAAGTGTTCATCGAGGGGAATTAAAGAATCACTAATTTTGAAAAGCCTCGTTTTGACCATTTTTATAAATCTACCCTTATTACCACACATATTTTTTTATTTTTCCCTTTTTTTTATTTTTTGTACTTTTTCTTTTTAAGCAAATAACTAGAATGTATAGACTTTCGTTATTTTCATAACTTTAAGGGTCACGGAATAAGAAGCACTTTAATCCTAAAATGCCAAAAAGGATAAATTCATCATCCCCGATTTTTCACTTGTCCTAAACCATGCTTACAAACAAAATCACCGTTAAATATAAGTTAGGATGCTAACACTACTCATACTTGTACCTTGTGAAACTTTTCGCTCCCGGCAATTATTATATCTTAGGTGAATGTGCTTATTTCGAATTTCAACCATAGATCAAACGTTTTGCAAAATTTCTATGCGTCACGTTCCACCCAAAAAGTAATGAATTTGAAGGCGAGATCATCTCATGTAGCGACTTTCGTCTCGGCACATCCCAACCTTGTGGCTAAGTGACCAGGCTTTTGACACCCAACATAGACTAGTATCGGGACTCACGGACCTTCGGTTTCAACACCCTTGAATTTCCCGTATATATATAAAATCACAACCTAAAACGAAATAGTCTTAATTCAAAAGAATATTTAAATTTAAGAAAAAGAGATTTTCCCTATATTTATTAAATCACGTTTATTACACTTAATATAATTACACATCCTTTAAACTAAGGAAATCCTCGACCATTTAGAAGACTGCAACATCGGTTGTGAGCCGGCAAGATGCAGCAAACTTCTATTAGCCCACAACTTTTATTATTATTACCTCATTTTTTTTTTTTTTAAATTTTGCATAAAAACTTGAACACTTTATAACCATGATATAGAGAAATTTTTGTTTTAGAAAATTTAATTATAAATTTAAACTAAGACTAAAATTATTGATATCGACCATACTTAAAAAATTGTTGATATAAGTTTAATTTTCGAAGAGAGCACGTATTATTAGTCCGGTTAGGAGCTTATGGGAGAAAAAAGCCACAAACTACACTTATGAGCTCTTAAGATTTCCAACTAATCATTGTTTAGCATCTAACTCCTAATTAACTCTATCATTTCTCGTTCTTCGCAAATTTAAAATCTTTAATAAAAAGATCCGCGAATGCTTAGTCTAAAAGTTAAGGGGCAAGCAAGAGCGCAACATGCTCGATCGAGTCAAAATTTATTCTTATTCTACCCAGCAGTTATGAGCTCTTAAGATTTCCATTTCAAAAATAGCACGAATTATTAGTCCGGTTTAAGAGCTTAATGGGAGAAGAAAAGCCACAAACTACACACAAGAGCTGTAAAATTTCCCAAATAATCCTTGTTTAGCATCTAACTCATAATTAATCTATCATTTTTCGTTCTCGAAATTTAAAAATCTTTAAATAAAAAGATCCCGCGAATGCTTAGTCTAAAAGTTAAGGAACAAGCAGAGCTCAACACGCTCGATCGAGTCAAAAATTTTATTCTTATTCTACCCAGCAAGGAAAGCAACAGTGTGATATAACACTTATTTTGTTTTTGAAATTTTTAATTTTTTTCATTTTTTGGTATTTTTGGGTGTTAAAAAACGTGATTCCGCGAAAACAACGACTTGTCAGACACAATCAATCGAAAGATCCTCCCCTACTAGAACTGAACATGTCCCTCAATGTTTTTAAGAAGGGTCCTACGTGAATCTAAAGCCGTTATTAATTATGCTAAAAGATAAACGTTAGTCGATAAGATTTGGATATGGATTCCATAATGCAGCTGAGGAGTTGAAGCTCGAGTGAACGAAGGACAAAAAACTCGCGAAGGCACGAGAGGCTTCAAAATTCGTGCAATCCTGGACAATAACTACAAAACACAAAACACGATAAAGGAAGAGGCGACCCTCCTCACAAGGCAACACATTTATTCATTACACTTACTAATATAGAGAAAGGAAGTGGTGATCCTTCTCACAACACACTTATTCATTACTACTATATAATTATATAAGGATACGCATGGGTTGCTACCCATGAAGCGCTTATTTTTGTTAACCAAGTCTTGAGCCTGACTCGATCCCCCATACTTGAGCAGGTCAAGGAGGATAGAAATGGAGAAATGGAACATCCAAGATAGGAATGTCATCTCCATGAATCAACATTGGGCTTTTATGATGAAAAAGCTTGGAAGCTTTAAAGCTCCGATGTGATGAAGAAGGAGGAGATTTCTCCTTTGAAGCAAGAATACCGTGATTGAAAACTTTGTCATTATTTTCGGATTAAAATGAAAGTAAATTATCAATCATGGGGGAATGAGTAACAAGAAATCTCATGGATTCGACTTTAAAGCATATCCCCGGATCGTAAATCTTGTTTCTATCTCCAGAAGGGGAAGAAACATCAAGATCTATATGAAGGGTGACATGGGTAGGCAAAATATTAGGCACATCAACGGGGATGTCATCCACCACATCAATGGTTGAATCTCCCGAATCGGGATAATCAACATGAAATGATTCGAACTTGGGAAGGGAGGTAGAATTATTGTCACCTTCCGACTCGTAATCATCACTCTCAATACCCGGTGGTATTGAGTCATCCGAACCAGGAAATATATCGATCTCTTCCCTAAGAGAGTCACTATCCTCAACGAGGATAGGAAATGTGGGAAGAGACTCGATGATCGTATTTGGATTAGCAAAAAAATCTTTCAGCGGACGGGGAGATGAATTATCGTATAGCAACCTCTCTATAAGACTAATATACTCCTCGTGTTCTCTATTAACAATTCATGGAGGAGTTGTTATGAGTTCACCGGTGAACTCATCGAAGAGAGAATCAATCTTAGGAGAGGAAGCCATCAAAGTATCATGATTGAGTAATGATTCAAGAAGATAAGACTCGGTATCAAAACGATCATTTTTCAAAGTAAAATCGAGGTCTTCATTATGAATCGGATTAAACTCGCTAGAAATGATTTCCTCGTCAAGATCAAAAAGAGGGATCGAATAAGTTTTAAAACTCATTTCGTGAATAACCTCCTCATGACTTGACTCGTCATCACTAGAGGTAGAATCATCGAAGAGAGGATTGGAAAACGTTGAAGAATTTGTCATTTAAGAATCATCACAATCGGGCACATCAATTATGAAATCGTAGTTAAACTCACTAGAAATATTTCCTACATCCAAGATGCCGAATAAAAGAGTGGTTTGAATAAGTTTTAAAACTTATTTCATGAATAACCTCCTCATGACTCGACTCGTCATCACTAGAGGTAGAATCGTCGAAGAGAGGATTGGAAAATGTTGAAAATTTTGTCATTTGAGAATCATCACAATCGAGCACATCACACTCCCATTTGATATCGGAAAAATTGTCGGGCTCTCTTGGGATTGGGACAAGGTTCTCATCATTAGACTTTATTTATTCGTCCGATTCCGTTTCCAGAATGGTGCTAAGATGCTCGTCCCCCACACTTAGAGAGTTATCGGGCTTCTCGGTTGGTAAGACGGGTGTGATTGCAATAGTATACTCCTCGTCATCATCAACATCATCATTGTTGCAGAAGGCAGGATGATTCCAGTTTGGAGTATTAATAAAATCAGCCAACTCCTCGTTTATACTTTGCAAATCTTGAAGAAGTTTATTAAGCAATTCTTGTACATCCTCGGGTTGAGCATGCTTAACTTCAAAAAATTTGTCCCAAG